>BSBK01005540.1:0-262500 GCA_027943335.1 Chamaecyparis obtusa
AACCACTCTCCCCTCCCCTCTTACTTCTCACCCCTCTCCAACCACTCCAATCTCATCCCATCTCTCAATCCTAACCCCTATCACCCCTGCCCTCCTCCACTCCCCCCTCCACTCTCTCCCTCCTCACTTCCCACCCCTATCCTTGCCACTTCTCTCCCACTCTCTCGCCTCCTCCCCCCTCTCCCTACCACTTCCCTCTCCCCCTCTCTCTCACACTCCCTCTCCCTCTCACTTCCCCACCCACTCTCCCTCTCACTCCCCTCTCACTTCCCCACCCACTCTCCTTCCCACTCCCTCTCACTTCCCCACTCCCCTCTCACTTCCCTACCTCTCTCCCTCCCACTCCCCTCTCTCTCACTCGCCCTCCCTCCCCCCTCTCACTCCCTCTCTCTCACCCCTCCCACTCCCGCTCTCTTCTTGCTTCCCCTCCTACTCCCCCCTATCACCCTGTCCCACTCTCTCTCCCTCTCACTTCCCCACCCCCTCTCCCTACCACTCCCCTCCCCCACTCTCTCTCCCTCCCCTTCCATCTCCCTCTCCCTCTCCCTCTTCCCCTATCACTCCCATCCTCCCCCTCCCTCTCCCCTATCATTCCCTCCCTCCCCCTCTCCCTGCCACTTCCCTCTCCCCCCTCCCACTCTCATCCCCTCTCCCTGCCACTCCCCCTCCCTCCCCCCTCTCTCTCACAGTTTCCCTCTCACTCCCCCTCCCCTTCTCTTCTTCCCTCTGCCTCCCCCTTTCCCCTCTCTTCTTGCTTCCTCCTGCCTCCCCCCCTCCCCCCTCTCTTCTTCCTCTCCCGTATCGCTCCCTCCCTCCCCCTCTCACTCCCCCTCTCTCCCCCTCCTCCTTGCTCTCCCTCTCCCTCTCCCTCCCTCTCACTCCCTACCTCTCATCTCCTCTCCTCCCCCTCCCCTTCTCTTCTTCCCTCTTCCTCCTCCCTCTCTCCCTCTCCCCTCCCCCTCCCCCTCCCCCTCTCACTCCCAATCCATCTCCCACACCCCTTCCCTCTCCCTCCCTCTCACTCCACCCCCTCCCTCCCTCTCTTTCTCTCTCTCTCTCACACACACACATAATAGGTGCCTATAATCCAAGTGAATGTCAAAGTTAAATCAAATAAGTACATATAAAAGTCTAAAATCTAATTTTCACACAATTCACATAAAATAATAAGTAGATACTAAGGTAGAATACACTAAACAAAGTGGACTCCAAAATCAAATAAATAAGTTAATTCCAAATTTATTTTAAATACATACAAAAAATAGAAATAAAAGTAAATTCAATTTTAAACATACAAATAAACTAAAATATAAGTGAATGCTAAAATTTAAGCCAAACACTAATATATAGAAATTTTGAATTAATAATCTCTAACTAGTAATAAAGTTTGAGACGGACTAAACTCCCTTTGCATTTACCTGCAAAATAACAGATTCTAACTCGTCAAGATGATCTACCATAAGAAACTCTCCAATCCTCAGCCCTCAAGTGATAGAGCCGATACCTGGATAAGAGAAAAGTGCCACCAGTTCCCCATTTTCTCTCACACCATCGCTACAACCACATGCCTCAAATAAGGGTATCTTCCCATCATCCTGCCCAAAAGGTTCGAGCTCTCAAAATATCACACAGATATCAGGAATCCAACTTAGCATTTATAAAAATAAAATGAATTTTAATAGCTGTTTGTATTAATAATACCGATGGAAGTGCAATCCTGAAGATGCATCATCCATCATAACGTATGTCATCAGGAACTCTGTGAAGCCTATCAATGAACGATTATGTGTTTATACACAATTTTATAGTAAGTTTTATTCCGTATGGTCAGGGAATTTCATGTATTCATCAATTGAGTTCTAATAAGATCTGCAAAGAAATTAACAAAGCAAATAACAAAAAACAGAGCACAAAAATATAGAGTACTCAATTGATGAATTGCTGCTGCAACAAAAATAGAGTACTCAATATTGATGAATTGCTGCTGCAACAAATATTTTATTAATCTCTTGCTGCTGCAACAGGTCTTTATTTCAACACAGCATGACATTGACCAACATCCATGTTAATTATGATGCTAATAGTGTTAAACCTAAATCGGCACAAGCAGCTATGCTAACATAAATACTGCACAAAATTTAAATGTTCAAATGCAAACATTCAGTAATCTGTATCGCAAAGAATCAACTGTGTGACCAGAAAATTCCATGTCCAAATCTGATCTGACAATTCAAGAGCAATGCGGCTGCAGAGGCTTGAATCCCTTTGAATCTGATCTGAACAAGATTATTGACTATGAAAAAATCAGAGATAGGGAAGCATTGGGGATTGGGAATTGCACGTATCTGATATCTAATATTGTGAACTACAATATACCTTAGAGCAATGTGCCATAGATCGCAGGGATCATCATGATCTTCACACTCAAAAGTATACCTGCCAATATATCAACAATCAAAATCAATGTAGTAATCATGAGGCTGAGATACCAATGCCATTGTTATTAGCAGCAGCACGCTAAACAATTTCATAGCCTTTGCCATTCTCTCTTTTATCTTCTGCTTCTGTTGCCAAGAAATGATAATCCAATCCTATTTATAGACTGTAATTCAAGAGAATGGCACATTCAATAGAGGAAAAGCGAAGATTCCCTAACGGTACTATTTTTTTCAAAAAAATGGAAGGCCGTAATATAAAAGCTTTTGAAATCGAGCTTGTTTTCTTAACGGTAAATATTAAAAAAAACAAAAAACAAAATAAAAGCAAGATAGTTATATAAAAGGCTTTTGAGTTCGACCTTTTTTTCTTAACGGTAAATATTAAAAAAATAAAAAACAAAATAAAAGTGAGATCATTTTATACTTTTCGACGGTATAAGATTGAATTTTTTAAACTTTATGGATTGACATGTTATATTTTTGTAAAACTGTAAATATGACACTTTAAATTATTAATAAACTGTAAAAAATTGTTATAGATAATATAGTATTTTATTTAAATGATAGATTAAATTTCAAAATATTTTACTATTAATTTAGAAAGTTGTGATCATGATTTAAAAATTTGTTCACTAAATTTGATATTGTTGAATTTCTATAGAATTTATTATATATTATTAATAATTTATAATCTTTTTAATTTAAAAGAATTTAATATAAATTATTTGTAAATAATAGTAGTTTTGACAATCAATATTTTTCATAAAACCTAAAATGGAAGGCATTAAAATGACTAAACCACCATTAAAAAATCATATGCTACTGATTTAAGGAATAAAAGAGAGTTACTTGGCTCATGTTTGTAACTTATATAAATTTTATTTAATTTTAATTTGTGTTGCATAAAAAAATATATTTAGTAACAATTTTTATTTAGATAATATTTAATAATAATTTATAAAAATAAATATTAAAAATATATAAAAAATTTAAACACTTAATAATAAAACTTCGAGTACAATATCTCAAATGAAATGTAAGCAAACAATAAATTATTTTTCTTCTAATCTCTATGTTAGATGAAAAATAAGTAAAAAAACTTACATGTTTTAACTAGCTAGCTATATTCATCTCAACAACTAACCTTGAATGAGTATGAAAGAAATCAAATATTTTAGTAACACTATTTTAAGAGACTGTTTAAATGACAAGATTTTATATCATGAATGAGATAAACAAAAAAGTCAAATTATATTAAAATTAAATGAATGAAAAGTATGTGTGGGTAGTTAACTGTTGGATTAACAACCTACAAATGGGATATGTGAACTTGAGTCATTAGAGACGAAATCAAGGTAGAGGGACCTAATAGATGGATGTCATCAATATGACGTACTTAAGAAGGCAACCCTTCTTTCGCTAGGTGGATCAACAAGGAATTGAGGAGCTTGATAATTTGTGGGCTTCTAAGGAAGTGTGTGTGTTTGCAATGAAAATATTGAAGTTATTGCACTAATATGAAGATAGGGATGTGGTAATCAATGCTATCCCAAATTAATTTAAATAAAAGTTTTACATGAAGAGTGAACCTTGAGGGTGAGATTATGTAATATTTCTTAGTTGTGGATGAATAAGATAATGCACGTATTTCAAGGAGGTTGCACGGGATAGGGTTTGAACTAAAGTTGGAGCTAATGAGTAGGGAGCTTGGAGATTGTGGGGTGTACGAAGGGAGATTTGTGGGGGTTTTCTTTGTGTCCAAAGTGTCATTTTTGGTGTGACACCATAACTATGGAGGTATTTTTTGCTACAAGGTGTGGGGTGGGTTTTATCAAGTCCTATGGCTATGACAGAGGGATTACCCTCTCAAGGGAGTCCTTATTTTTGAGATGTGGTGTTAGGATTTCATCAATACTCTACAAGGGTATGATATTGGAGGAAATTGTTTTAACAAGACTTTTCATGTGGAGGGGTAAGAGAAGAAATTCTAAGGTCCAAAAAGTTAATGGTTTCTTGGAAAGAAGCCAATATAGACTAATTCTAGTGATTCACCTAGATTTAGTTGTGAAGGATGTAAATTACCTAAGGAATTCATGTTTCTTTTCCCTTTCTAGAGTTGTGGGTTCATTGGACCAGGAACCCTAAAGGGGATTTAGAGTTCATGATATCAGTCAATGGCTACTTCGCAATAGTTTTCTCTTGTCTGGTAGATTGTAATAAGGACTTTGAAGTTGGTCCTTATTTTCAAAATCAAGTGGATCTCTTCATCAAGTTGTGGTAAATTGGGTTTTATCTGATTGAGGAGCTCCCATCTAGGGTCCCAGTGTGGGTAAGACTTCCTTGGCTCTTCTTGGAGTCCTAGCCAAAGGATATCATGCATATGATAGCATAAATTTAATGAAAGTTGGTGGATCCATCATTGTAGATGATAAATAAAAGGGTGATTTCTTGACCTCATATCTATGCTGTACTTGATTTGAATAAACTATTACAAAATATAATTAAAATTTGGGTTGGATCCACCTCATGGGTGCAACATCTTGATTATGAATCTCTACCTTTCTAATGTCGTATATTCCATGAGTATGGACATCTGCATAAAAAATGTGTGAAATCTAGTTCTATAGGGACTCCTTCAAGAGATGCTCCATCCAATAAAGACCCTCATGTGCAACTAATGAAGCATAAAGGACATGCGCAAGTGACAGAAGGAGAAAATGATAAAGAAGGATTTATCCCAAGCCTCAAATAGGAATAGAGGGTTGAAGAGAAAACTCAAGGACAAGTAGTCTAAGAGGCATTCTAACTGCTTTGACACCCTAGAATATTTTGATAAAGATTTTATGAACTCAATATGTATGCATGGAAGCACCGAGCTATTGGAATTAGAATAGATGGAGGTTGAGGTGGTTGAGAATCATATTAACTTTCAAGGGGAGGAAATGTTGGCTCAAAAGGAAATTGATCAGCCCATGTGTGATCTATGTGATTTGGGTCTGTCCAAAATAAAGGAAACACTCAAAGCTATGACTTGAAGTGAGTGTCACTGATCTAAGGGATGGTAGTAAAACACAACCAATTGTTGGTTTGAAATAAAATAATTTCAAAATGAATATCCTAGAGAAGTTTACTAAGATTAGAAAAAAGAAAGATCAAGAGAATAATAAATTGATGGAAGATAATTTACTAGAATCATAGGTTGTTAAGACCACTGATTCCCACTTTTCCAACTCTTAGAGATGATAACTTTATCATGAACGGAAGGGGTTGAACAAAATTCCTAGAAACTAGGGAATTTACAAGAGTTCATTCTCCAAATGTGGCAATTATTTAGGAATTCAAGTTATTTGTGGAAGGCATGGCTAACATTGCTCCCAAGCTTTGGTGGGGGCGGGGGCGGGGGGGGATCTAAAAGTTAATTTATGCCTTAGAAAATGCTAAAGGGATTTCCCACCTATGAGATCTTCATAAGCTCACTCCTTGTAGGTGGACTTTGAATAGGTATTCTCTTTCAATGATCACTTCTAGTTTTGACACTAGAGAAATACTCTTGTTTACCAGTATTTATTCTCCAAGTAAGTTTGTTGGGAAGACTAGATTTATGACTCGTGCATTAGATATGTGAGATCTTTTAATTCTCTTTGGCCTTGCATTTTGGTGGGAAATTTTAATGAAATCACTAGTTTGGAGGAGAAAATAGGAGGAATTGAACTCGGCTTGATTCATCCTCATATTTTCTTAAAGAGAATAAGCTCCTTATGCATTTGGTTAATATTAAGTCATGGAACTGTGAGTTCACTTGGTGCAATATGGGGTATAGAGAAGATTTTATTGTTGATATTATGTTTACTTTGTCATTAATTTCAAACTGATTCTTCTAGCATTGTCTAGATGCTTCAAAATTTGGTTCATAAGTATTTTGTTGTAAATATGTGGAATGTGCATAATCCAAAGCAATCTATTCTTGTTCTAGAAGTATCAAGAAATTTTTTTGGGTACAGAAGGGAGATGGTGGCTTGGTTTTTTGGTTCAAACCTATCTTGAGGGTAATCATTAGCATTTCCATTTTATATGTTTTGTTTGGGACAAGTTTTTGGGCTTGGCCTATCTATTGGTTCCATATATTACCGATGGATCAGCTACGCATGATATGATCTTTTGTGGGATGATTAATATATTGGAATATGGTTTCAGTCAATAAAATTACATGCTCTATCTATTTTGGCTAACATGTATTGATTTAAATACTACTTCACATTTTACTATACTTATGGCCAACTTAGTCTTTTTTTTTTAAAGAAAAAAGGTTTTGGCTGACTTAGTCATATTTTTGAAAAGAATTTTTTTTGTATATTTTTGGGTTATGGTTGGCAAAGTATTTGTTCTAAGTATTATTTTTTAATGAAAAAGGAACATTGTAGAAGATCCAGATTTTTCAGATATAGGTTGAATCAATACCCAAATTAAAGTGAAGTATACCCAGATGAGTTATTCATTCTAGTTTGAAAATTACTCTATACTATGTAATGATTTTTGTGTTGTAAGCAAGTATATATCTGACATTAAAACCATCCTATTATGTTTTGTATCTTGCTACTCTAGTAGTGAGCCTCTGTTAGCGTGTTTGGAGCAATGAGATCACTTTTTGTAATCATCTCATATATACAGTGAAGTGTTTCATGAGCTAATTATCACTGTGATTTTTCCCAGTTGTGTTTTTTACATATAAAATGTTGGTGTTATTATCTTTTTGGATCTTCTGACTACATGAATTAAATTGAATGTTTAACCTCATTGAAATAAAGGAGGGGTGAAAATTTATTCAAACTGAAAGAGAAATAAGAACAAACAAATAAAGGGAATCAAATAGCCCTATCAAGATCAACCAAGTGATCAAATTGATGGGACAAACCCATAAGAAGTTGAGTCTTATCAACAATGTTCCAATTACACATATGGTCAGAAGCCCACTTTGCCAAACAATCAGCAACACTATTCCATTCCCTAGGAATATGAGTGAAAGTAACAGACTCTAAAGAAGTACATAAATTATGAATCTGGTCCACAATCAAAGCTAACTTCTAACTAACAACTTCAGAATATTGCTGATTCAATAAATGTATCACCACTTGAGAGTCAGAGTCACAAATAAGCCTTCTCCAACCAAAGGTCACAAGCATTCTTCACAACATACAAAATAGCTATGGCCTCCATCAGGTTGTTAGTGTGATGACCTTTATAAATTGAAAATAGAAATTGAACATCCCCCTTACTATCTCTACCAACACCACCAATACCAGCAGGGCCTAGATTGCCCTTGGAAGACCCATCTATGTTAATTTTAAGAACACCCTGCGGAGGGGCACTCCACTTCCCCACCCTATTTATCTTTCGCAAGGGATATCTACATATCTTTCTTAGTAGTTTTCCATGTGAGGGGGGAATATTCAAGAAATTATTGAAAATATCCTCCCCTAGTTCCATGGCCTCAGAAGTGTCACATTTTGCAGAAATAATTTCCCCCAAAGAATGGAGAATTTTCCACCATAAGTGAGGAACCTCCAAAAACTCATCCTTAAAGATACGATGGTTCCTCTCCAACCAGATATGCCAAATAATAAAGGAGGGTCCAAGAGTCTAGGAAACTTGAAGAAATGAAGTCTTCACAGGAGCCTTACCCTAGTGAACAAAGAATTCTACCAATGAGGAAACATGCCAACGGCATTGGTTCCACACATTCCACCAAGAGTGCCAAATATGTCTAGTGAAAGAGCATTGGAAAAAGAGATGAGAGATATTTTCTTCACTAGTCTGGCATAGAACACACATTGAGGATCCTTGGAAGCCACACTTGCATAAATTATCCCATGTAAGGCACTGGCTATGGACCACCAACCACATAAAAAAATTGCATTTCGGCCAGGAAAACTTGTACCAGACTTGCTTCCACCAAGGCACCTGAATGTCCCCCAATGTCTGTCAGAGAAGCTCAACATATCTTGCAAACACTAAAAATTTCCTAGACAAATCCTCACTGTCCCAAGAAAGAACATCATTACCAACCAAAGTAGTACACTCATGAGACTATAAAATCTGAAACAACTCCTTCCTATCCTCCTCAGATCCTCCTAGAGGTCACTCAGAAGGGTGTTTCCAACAAAAGGAAGGAGCCAAACCTCTAACACACCCTATCTTATAAAAATCAATTGTGTCCCAACTAGCAGCACTAAAATTTTGATAGAGGGCATGAAGCTATGGATGAGTGGAAAGGATAGGAGGGTGCCCATCCCAAGAGTCAAGCCAAAACAAAGCTTGTGATCCTGAATGACAAATCCAAAAGAGACTATCTTTAACCAACTAAGCTCCAAACTTTAGCATATTCTAAATCATGGATCTTCTCCCTTCCAGAGGAAGTGGTGAACTTCAACCACATCAATATGTAGGAAATACTTATGGGTGAGAATACAAGCCCAAAGTTGATGCTGGTTAGTACACCAACTCCAATAAAGCTTTGTAGTAAGAACCTGTCCATTTAAAATAACTAATTGTAAGCCAATGCCACCCTCCTTGTGAGGTCTACACACTGTTTCCCATTTAACCAGACTCCATTTAGAAGTTAAAAGGTTCCCACTCCAAAGGAATTGATGGGACAGAGCATCAAATTCCTGAAGAAAATACATAGGACCAGCCTGAACAAAACACCTATAAATAGGAAGGGCTTGAATAGTTGACTTTAACAGAGTCAGGTGAGCAGCAGTTGATAGCCATCGATGAGTCCAATGGTTAACCTTTTTTCATATTTTATGTAGGCTTATTCACCCCCTTCCTCCTCTCAGCCTCTTGAGTGTGTTCAACAATTGGTATCAGAGAAAGGTTCCTCTACTTTAAGCTTAATTGCTTGAGGTTGATTTGGAAGTCATGTAAACTATGTTTGAAGAAAACCTAAATGATATACATGATTGGGGGTATTGCCTTTGGGATGAAGATGGTGAAGTTGAAACTCTTTAGAAGAAGAGTTGAAATCTACTATGGCTAATCTGGATTCTACCAAACTCAAACTAAAAAAGGTTTAAGATAGAATTATATTTCAAAAATTATTTTGGAAGATGCAAAAGGGGATATTGTTCAGATCTTGATAAAAAATTAAAAAGAAAGACTTATGTTTTTTCCAAACTTGAAGAAGAATTGTACAAACTTAAAAATGAACTAGCAAAAGCCAATGAATAGATTGAAAAAGGGTTAAAATTGAAACGTGGAAAGGAAGTTCTTGATGTTTTCCTAAGTTCACAAGGACATAATTGTGACAAAGTAGGTTTGGGATTTGAAAATGACACCAAATCAAATAATAAGATAGAAAACAAAACTAAGGATTTTCATCCTCCAACAAGTTAGAGGTTCATCTTTAAAGGTAATTTTTATGTTTGCAAACAATTTGGACATAAAGCTATAGTATGTAAAAATTGATATAAAATGGATCCAATTAATTTAAGATGCTATAATTATAAGAAGATTGGTCATAAGGCTGATGAATGTAGAAGAATTCAATCTAAATTTCAATAAAAACAACCTTTTAATGACACTTGTTATGCATGCAATAAGGTTGGTTGGAAAGCATTAGCATGCATATATAATTGTAGATCTGGAAGTATAATTATGACCCAAGGAAGTTATCAAAAAGGACCAATTTATTACAATTGCAATAATATTAGTCATATTACAAAATATTGTAGAACAAACTCTAAAAGAACTACTACTCTAATGAATATAGTAGATATCAAAAAAGAAAAACAAAAAATGAAGAAAATTTGGGTAAAGAAAACATATCAAAAGGTGTTCACTGAATTTGATGTAGAACCTTCTTCCAAAAAAAAAATCAAATAAATGACATCCCCTATTCATTTGACACTCTCTTCTGGTGATGTTACTCCTACTAAAAATTAGTCCAAAACTATGGTCTGATGGGGAAAACTATGAAGTCTGATTTTTCAAATGAATTTTCTAGAAGATAGCAAGTGGTCTTTTTTTTTTCTAGATTGTGTCAATAAAAAAAGAATGTGGAACCGATGATAACTAGTACCAAAAACCTAAAAAGGTTGCACTTAATGCATAAAGGATATATTATGGGATTTCTCTCTTATTTCATCAATTCATGATCATTTTAATCTAAAAAGGTGATGATTCATAGTACCTTATGGAAAATAGTACAAACAATAAAGGGGATTGATACATCATGTGGGTCTCACTAGGAGAGTAACTATGACTTTTCCCCTCATCATCAAAACACACCATAGAGAGAATAATCACATTACATTCATAAAACATATATTTAATATGTTGATCTCATAACATGGGTTAGTCCATAAATATCATAATTATACATTTGAAATATAATCATAGAACATATTCATAAATCATGAGCATATGGCATAGTCATCATATACCATAGTCATAGTCAAATAAAGAAACATAATTAATGATTATGTAAACATATTTATATATCCATCCAAAACATAAATCAATCATCAACATCCTAATGCCATAAATACATGATAACTAGTCTATCACAATACTTCAATATATTGTGAAGTCTGGAACACACACATATACTTAAAAGGGAAAAACATGAGGGAATGAGCTACTAGACATAAGAGATGAACCTAATAGCATCACTATGTCCATATGACAATGACACCATCCAATATTAGAATTTTGAGAAATTACAATTGAGCTACCAAAATAGATTAGATAATTACCCTTACAAAGACACATATTGCAATGTTATGCTAACATATACTAAAAGGGGGCATAGAATTATCTCACAATATCCCATACTCTCAACCCATTAGCATAAAATGTAAACTAAAGATCATTATACCTACTAGTTCATGTTGGGGTCAGAGGGGTCTTTAATGCAATATGTTGATCTTGATACTTAAATTTAGTTATATGTGCTTTCCATCTCACATATTTTTCATGATCATCTTTTCTTACATGATCTTTTCCCTTAAAGGTTAAGAATTTTCTACAATCTTCTTTACTTTAATAAAATATTTTAAATACATTAATTTCAAATTATTATTTTTTGGCATTTAATTACTCCAGAGACTTATCCAAAGAAATGCATTTCTTAACATTGTCATATTCAAATGTATATTATTTCTAATATTTTATAAATAAAAATTGTCCTCTTCATGAGATCTTAAAATCATTTATGTAGAGAACAAATTCATATGTACTAGGAACAATAAATATTAAGAAAATATAATTTTCTTTGCCTATATTTTATTAACAATAATAGTATGGGTATGTGCAGGATCATGGTATAGTGGCAATGAAAAATTAGAAAATCAGGGTTAGTCAACTTGACGTAAAAAGTTGAACATCTTATGAACCTTATGTGAAAAATTTGTAATAATAGAATCTATATAAAATTGAATGTAGTTTCTAAACTACTAGCCCTTGTCTAAATTTTTTTTTATCTAATTGTTCAAAATTTTAAATTTCAATGTAGTAGTACAAAAATTTCAATGCAGTACTACGAATATTTCAGGGAAAATATAAAAAATACGTGTATGTTTGACCACCTTAATCACAATCAAATGATGGTATATTTTTACAAGATTCTAGATATAAGTAGTAGACTCATGCCCAGATGTGACGCGTATTTTTTGTAATTTTTTGCCAAATAAATAATTAATTATGAATTTTCTGGTACAACCTTTTCAGAATAAAAAAACTCTTGTGTATGACCACCTTAACTAATTCTAAACTTTACAAAATTCAAAACTTTTTTTTCTTATAGTAGCCGAAGCATAGAATGTGATGCATGTTTTGGATTTCAAAAAGGTTAAACGGTTTGAAATTTATAGTTTTTTTTCAATCAGTATGTCAATTATGACTTTAAAGATAACTCAATTAAAAAAATAAGTAATAATTACTTGTTGAACTCAAAATTTGACAGCAATTATATTGATGGAAAGCTGATAATGTCTTTACAAAACCCTTTTCATTTCATCAATTTTGGGTGAAAAAATAGTCGTCAGCTACATGGTCAAAGTATCAATATAAAAAACAATCTCCTTAACACGCCTAAAGGGTTGACCATCCACGTTTGGTATTGCCGAAGCAAATACCAAGCCTAATCGAATATCTAATAATATTGGATATGCGAAACTTCCCACCTAAATCAAAATTTTAATTGCACTAGTTTTCTCAATTTGAAGTTTCATATTAAATTATATATTTTTTATATTAATATTCATTGAGTTAAGTATTTATTTAAATTTTAAAATATATATTACAATTTTTTTTAATATTAATAGCATAGCATTAATATTATAATATAAATTTTTATATTAGTATGTATTATATAATTATTTATTTATGTATTGTATAATAGTATAATATTAACTTATTAAATATTTATATTATATGTTCAATATTATACCTAAGGGAGAGAGAGAGAGATTTCGACAAAATTTTGGTAGCAGATCTCAAATATTCGATAATATCAGTTATCAAATATTTTTGGATATCCGATTCTATTTACTGGTGAAAAGTAAAAACAATATTCTCTGGGTCCCTCCAGAGAGGCACATTTTTCTACAAAATCATGGGATTCAAGTTGTAACGAATCACGTTTTGTCTTTAGAGAAGACAAAAATCCACTTTTTGCACTTGTTGGTTGGTTTTTCTCTCTTACCATAATTTTTTGCATCACCTTTTTGGTCTCACTATGGGGAGTAGTTGTTGTCGAAAGCAAAAATGGAAGAGGAGACTCACAAATGAAGAGATTGAAGTGTACAGAGAAATAGATAGGATTTCCCATCGGAACAAGAGATAAGGTATGTTAAATATTAATGAAGATATCAACATAGACCCAGCTTTGAATGTGGTTTCAAGTGAAGAACATGAATTTGAAATGATTTATGATAATAATATTGAAAATGAGAATGTAGGGATTGAAGATGAAAATGTAGGTTTTGAAAATGAACATATAGATGTGGACAATGGAAGTGTGGACATTATCAATGACAATCCATCGATTGAATATTAAGGAATTGAAAATGATAATGGTACACAAGAACCAAATCAACATAACACATCTCTAAATTATATGAGAAATGAAGTCCCTTCGGAGGAAGAAAGATAAACTTCAAAATTGAGACCTTCAAAAACAACTAAATGGTTTCTTTAAATTGATGAGAACATAATGAGGAATTTTGATGGAAAGAGATTAGAAAGAGCCATTCGATTGTGGGTTTCAAAACTTTTTGATCAATTTTTTAGCCAATAGACATTGGTTGAGCAATTGTTAAAGATGCAGAAGATGAGATGTATACTAGTCAAATTAAAGATTAGTGTGAACAAGAAAAAGGAGAGGAATGCTATTATTGTGAGAAATCTTTTTAGTGCTCTCAATTCCATTGGGAAGACTACCAAGGAAAAATATAAGAGATCCACTGGGAGTTTTATTACAATTGTACACTCAAAATGTGCACTTCTCTAAGTCTTTAGTTCCAAAGGAATCCATGAATTGGAAGCCTTGAGAAAGTGACCTAGAGCTCCCTAAGCATGGAGTGCAAGGGTGTTTAGAGGGCTCTTAGCTAGAGCTATGAAGCATATAACCTTGCTAGTAAACCATGCAATGGGAGATTCAAAGAGACAAGGGTAAGAATGCCAATATCTTCAAGAATCACTATGAAAGATGCAATGTAAGCTATGCTAATATGAGAATGCAAGAATGCAACTAAGCTATGAAAAATTAGAGTATTACAAGCCTTTACTAATTAAGCTATGTGAGTTAAGCTAGAACATGAAAGGAACTAAGCTAAGAATGCCATGAAAACTAAGCTATAATGCAAGTATGAAGACTAGAATGCAACAAGCTCTCCAAAGCTCCAAAGTCACCAAGAAAACCTGCAGCACAACATTAGCATAAAGAGTGGGATCCTATGAATGAGGAAAGAGCTCTCCTTTTAAAGATAAATGGACCATGGACATTAAGAGGCAAAATATTTGATCAAGGGTGGAGTTTGAAAGTGGGATCAATCCTTGTGCACAAATCTCCTCCAATGAGAAAGAAGTGTTGACTTTTGTGCCCCATGTGAGACAAAAAGGCTTTTTCTTCTTTTTATAAAATAGGAATAATGCTTTATTTGTGCAACTTAGGATAAGAGGTAAGTGGGGGATTTTTATTTAATAAAAGGGGAGGGAATTCATTTTAATTAAATAAAGACTTAGGATAAAATGGTTAATCCATATAATATAATCGAATAAATGATAGAATTTAGGATTTGATCAAGAAAATTGATTTGAAAATATTCCAAAGCATTGATTTAGGAAATTGATAAATTGAAGAATGGGGCCCAAAGTCTAGGCAACCATTTTAGGGTGCATACATTTGCCCCTCTTTGACTAATGTGAGATTGATTTTGGATCACATGTAGTCAAAGAATGAAATTGAAATGTGAGATCAATTTGAGATCACAAAACAACCCAGATGTGTGTTTGATGAATGGGAACACATCAGGAGAAAGATAAGGTGATTGAAAGAGACAAGGCCAACACCCTTGTAAATAGGTAATTGTCAAGTCTCAAACAAGGTTTAATTGATAGGTTTGATAAAGTTGAATCAAGGATTGAAGTTTGATAGGTACTGCCCCCACATGATCAAAATCAAAATCAGGTAGAGGAAATGCAAAAGCAATAGAAACATGATCAAATCACTAGAAATCATAATCGAGGATGAAAAGATGATAGAATAACCATCAATCAGTGAAGATATGCCCTAGTTTGACTAGGTTCGACTGAGAAAGATATAGGATAAAGATGAATTCAAACCGCATAGAGACAAAGTGAAGGAGATGAATGAAAGACTAGGGTAGTGAAAGAGGTGGAGATGAAGGAATGAAGATGCGGCCTCAAACAGTCAGCCAACTGTGCAGAAGAAGGAGAAATTTTAAAATGCAATTTTGATGATCAAGATGATGTTAGAATAACTGAGAGGGGGGTGAATCAGTTATCCAGTGTCACAAAACAAATTGTATAATCCAAAATAATTACTTCAACTTTTTCTACTTGGTAAACATGAAATACTTTCACTGTCTGTGCTTTTACCGATTATTAGTCTAAAACATATAATTGTTACCAATCAAATCTAACATGTAATATGCAAAGTATGATAACAACCAAATATCACAATCAACACATAACACAAGAGATTTAATGTGGAAAACTTGTGAAGGGAAAAACCACTTGGGACTGGCAACCCAAAAATATTCACTCTTCTGAAGTGAGGTCGGTGAAGACCCAACTCTATTAAAGGCTACAAACACACTGTTAGGTGTGACCTTGTTAGAGGATTTTAGACCAACAGTTATCATCCAACCAACATTCACTATGGGGTTGATAGGATAACAATGTCCATTCTATGAATGATACATAATAAGACTTTCTTAGTCCACTCAGTTAAGAGATTTGACTGTGTACAATGGTTAAATATGTAATAGTATGTGATCTGATCTATTAGAACTACAATTGCAGATTACAGATCAATATTTAGCTCATAAAAATATTTTTGATCAATGTAACACTTATGTTTCAACAATATATCAACTTACTATCTGTCGGTAATTACTCTCTATCACTCGGTAATTTCTCTGCAGTTCGGTTCTTACTAACCAGTATGATCAGAATGCATGAAAACTTGTTCACACGATAATCCTATAGTTATCTTCTTCTTTTGGCATCCTTCACTATGAAATCTCTAGTCTCTTATATAGACATGTAAACCATTTTCATTTTGTCCATCAAATTTTGCTGCTTAATTTCATCCATTGATTTTGCCACTTTAACCTTCCTCAGCTGATGTATCAATAACATGTTTTCAATCTACTCCATTAGATCTTCCTTAAATTATGTTAGCCATCTATCTTCATAACAAACATTATCTGTTACCTTGATTTTATACATTTTCCAGCTCATCAATCTTATCGGCTAAACTGATCATTTAATTCCTTTCTCTTCTGCTCGCTTAACAAAGAAATGCGTTGGTGAACACAAGCTCAATTAATATTGCACTTGATATACACTACACTCCATCTGTGTATACTAAAATGCTTCATTTACCGACAACACTACTTTGTGTCTTTAGGCTCTTTTCCTTATCATAGATGAATGCAACATAATAAAGTCAATACCATAAGGTCATAGACTCATCAACAAGTTACTCAATGTGTTCCTTATTCTCATTTGTCATATACATCTTCTTTATGTAGATATTTTCTATTTTTCATCTCTTTCACTCCTTTCTTTAGATGTTTCGATATAGTAACTTAGAAGATAAGTACTGTCAAACTAGTTGACATCAATGACAACATAATACTGATTTAATCATCTTACATATCTAATTAACAACTCCTCATTGATCCTCAATTAGGTTCTAAATCAGTTGTAGTTCATCAATCTCTCCCTTTGGCATTGATGGCAACTCAAGTAATATGAAATGTACCATACGCATACCAAACATATATTCTAAAAATCTATGATCAAATGTTGTACAATCTCTCCCTAGCTTAATATGTTTAATCACTACATTACTAAACAACATTACAAAATATAGCTTTAACATTCTATAGTTGTGTTCTTTTCAGTTCTCCTGTTCTAGCTTCTGATCTTCAATGTTCTCCCTTTTGTCAGATTATCTCTCCCTCAGATAGTTCTCATTGATGCACAGTGTTTCATATTGTTCATCTCTCCCTTTGACAACAATGCCAAAGAAACAAATAAACAAACAAGTAACTCTCTATTGTCCATTACATTCTCTATATCTATGTATACTGATTTCCCAATATGTTTCAGTTTTTCAAACTTAATCACAACCTTGAACATGATCCAAAGTGTGAACTATGTTGCATCAACATGTGTGATCTTCTGATAAGATTAGGCTGATGCAACATGCAAATTACCTTAGTGACCGGTAGACAGGGGACGGACCCCAAGTCTAATCCTCAAGTATTCAAATGTGTCCTTTGGTAGAGGCTTTGTAAATATATCTGCAAGTTGTTCTTTAGATGTAAAAAATTCTAACTTCACTTCCTTCTCTTGTACTTGTTCTCTTAAGTAGTGATACTTAATTGATATGTGCTTTGTCTTAGAGTGCATCACTGGATTCTTTGAAATATTAATTGCACTTGTGTTGTCACAGTATATAATCACCGGGTCAATGATTACCTCATTCATTCCTTCCAACACTTGCTTAATATATGCAATGTTTGAGCAATTAGTAGTAGTAGAAACATATTTTTCTTCAACTGTAGGCTGAGAAATACAAGTCTACTTTTTACTTGTCCAGGTTACAATTCTTTCACCAAAGAAAAATGCTCCTCCGGTGGTGCTTTTTCTATCATCCATATTTCCAGCCCAATCAACATCAGTGTACACCTTCAGTTTAAAATTTCCTTCCTTAGGATACCATAATCCATAATCCTCTATTTTCTTTAAGTATCTTAAGATTCTTTTAGTAGCAGTCATGTGTGATTCTCTAGGGTTAGCAGAAAATCTAGCAACAATTCCCACATCATGTGCTATATCTGGTCTACTATGAACTACATACATTAACTTACCAATCATGGATCAGTAAAGTGTCTGGTTTACCTCTGTAGTCTCATCTTCCTTTGTCAATTTACATCTAGTAGCCATTGATGTTCCCATAGGTTTAGCATCTTCCATGCCAAATGTCTTCAATACTTCCTTTATGTATTTAGATTGTGTGATGAATATCCCATCACTCTGTTGAATCACTTGTAGTCCTAGAAAGAACTTAATCTCTCTAAACATAGACATTTCAAACTCTTTTTGCATTTCATTAGAAAATGCTTTACATACATGATTTTTTCCTCCAAAAATAATATCATCAACAAATATCTCAACAATAATAATAGTATCATCAATATCTCCTTTCATATACAAATTGTTGTTTTTACTAGTTCTAACAAATCCAATACTTAGTAAGTAAGTATGCAGCCTTTCATACCATGCTCTCATTGCTTGTTTCAAACCATATAAAGCTTTATTTAATCTACATACCATGTCTTTGTTGTCTGGATCACCGAACTCTTTTGGTTATTCTATGCAGACCTCTTCTTCAAGTATAACATTCAGAAATGCTGACTTCACATCCATTTGATAGACTTTGAATTTCTTGTGTGCAACATATGAAAGTATCATTCTAACACCTTCTAATCTAGAAATACGTGAAAATTTCTCACCATAATCAACTCCTTCTTCCTATGCATATCCCTTGCATACCAATCTAGCTTTATTTCTTGTAACTTCACCATTTTCATTCAGCTTGTTCCTGAATATCCATTTAGTACCGATAACATTCTTGTTTTTAGGTTGGGGTACTAAGCTCTAGGTTTTTTTCTTCTCTATTTTTTCTATTTCTTCTTTCATTGCATCAATCCATTCATCATTCTATAATGCAACTTTTACATTTTTTGGTTCAAATTCACAAACTAGACTGCATGTACCTTGTCTTTCTTTTCTCCTTGTCTGCATGTCAGCTTGTTTGTCTCCAATAATTTGTGTCTCAGGCTGATGTCTCTTGACAAATCTAGATAGAATTCAATCTCTTCTTTTTTGTTCATCCTATTCAAGTTCATTTTCTTTCTTGGTAGCTCCATCTTGTTCGTCGGTGTCTCTTTCTTGTTGTTCTGCAGTGTTTTCCTGCTGACCGGTTATCACAAATTGGGGCTTCGGTAGATACTCTGGTTGTTCAATGTAAGTGAATCTACCATAGTCTTCCAATTCCTTTCTACTTTCCTCTATGTTCTTGTCATCAAACTCATCAACACAGACATTAGTGCTTTCAATCATTTTATTTGTGACCTTATTCAGACATTTATATGCTTTACTTTTAGTGAAATATCCCAGAAATATCCCTTCATTTCCTTTTGAATCAAATTTTCTATTTCCCTCATCTTTCAGAATAAAGCATTTACTTCCAAAGATCCTAAAATAACTTACAGTAGGTTTGTGTCCAAACCACAATTCATAAGGTGTCCGGTTGTTGTCCTTCTTTAGTTGTACTTGGTTAAGAACATATACAGCAGTACTAACAACTTCTCTCCAATATGTCTGAGGAACATTCTTTTGCAACATTAGTGTTCTAGCATAATCAATTATTGACCTATTCCTTCTTTCAACAATGCCATTTTGCTAGGGTGTCCTTGGTGCAGAAACCTGTCTTTTAATTCCATTCTCATTATAGAAATTAGTAAATTCATCAGAGATAAATTCACCTCCTCTATCAGATCTTAAGCATTTCAATTCTTTACCTGTCTCTTTTTCTACCTTAGCTTTATACCATTTGAACATTTTAAAAGCTTCAAATTTTTCTTTCAAGAACATAACAGTCATCAGTCTAGTATAGTCATCAACAAAAAGAAGAAAATATCTATCACCATAATAACTTTGAGTTCTCATAGGACCACATAGGTCAGTATGAACCAACTCAAGTATCTTCTTTGTTGAGTAGTCTTTGCTTTCGAAACTAGACTTAGTCATTTTACCTTTCTGACATTCATGGCACATAGCATGATCCGGTTTTGAAAAGTTAGGAAAACCTCTAACTCTTCTCTTTTTGCTAATATTGATCATGTTATCAAAGTTCACATGACATTACCTTTTGTGCCAGAACCATGCATCTTCATCCTTCATTATCAAACAAGAAGACTAATCAATATCAAGATAAAATAGATTACCCTTGGATTGTGTACCAGTTCTGACAAGTCTTCCTCCATCATCATAGATCTTTACCTTTTTTCTCTCAAAAGCAAGTCGATGGCCTGAATTATTTAGTTGTGCCACACTTAACAATTATAGTTCAGTCCATCCACCCAATATGCATTTTCACATTTTTTCTTATCATTAATCATCAGTGAACCTTTACCTCTTACCATACAAGGTGCATCATTGCCCATTCTCATAGATCCTCCATTGTATTCATCAAGTTGATCAAATTTATCTTCATCACCTGTCATATGATGTGTACAACCACTATCTATGATCCATGTATCATTTCTACTTACTTTAGAGATTAGTGTTGTTTCTTCATGTTTCTCTTCTTCCTCTAAGTCATCTTTCATAGAAACAAATACAACTTCTACATCATCATCAGAATCAGATTTAGATTCAATATCTTTGGCTATGTAACATACCTTTTTTCCTTTATCATTATTGTCTTGGTAGTCTCTATTGTTGTGTCGGTAGCCTCTGTTAACTCTTCTCCCATAGCTTCCTCTAGATTGGTCTCTGGATCTATCATCATCTTTCTTATTTGGACATCTAGCAGTGATGTGGCCAACCTCTTTACAATTAAAGTATGCCAAAGGTAGTTTACCCCAATACCTTCCCTTTCCTTTGGGTAACCTTCTTGCCATAAGAGCTTCAAGCTCATCATCAATATTGCTATCACTATCATTATTCTTATTATTCCTAGTAGACTTACTAATCTTCAAAGAAGACATGAAAGCAGATTCAATAGACAATACAACACTATTATCAAAGTTATTCAATCCAAAAGTTGTAAGCTTACCAATCAGAGTGTCAAGTGTAAGGTTGGATGTTGCCCTTGTTTCATGAATTGCAGAGATCCTAATTGCATAAACTGGTAGTAAAGTTCTGAGAATCTTTCTTATGACTGTTTCATCATCAGTAACTCCATCTAATGCTCTAATAGCATGCACTACCTATTTCAGTCTATTTGAGTACTACACAATATTCTCACCTTCCTTCATCTTCATATCATCAAATCTACCTCTTAGGATTTCAGCTCGGGCTCTTTTAACTTTCAAATCTCCATTGTATATTAGAGTAAGTTTGTCCCACATCTTCTTAGCAGTATCACAACCCTTGATGTCTTCAAATTCAACATCGATATAGGCAGCAGAAAGTCCCATCATAGTAATATTGTGTTCATGCTTGTCTCTCTATTGGTCAAGGGTGAATCAGTTATCTAGTGTCCCAAAACAAAATGTATAATCCAA
The DNA here is from genome assembly GCA_027943335.1 of Chamaecyparis obtusa. Taxonomy (NCBI): domain Eukaryota; kingdom Viridiplantae; phylum Streptophyta; class Pinopsida; order Cupressales; family Cupressaceae; genus Chamaecyparis; species Chamaecyparis obtusa. The sequence goes on from BSBK01005540.1 coordinate 21,491, forward strand.
AACAATTACTTCAACTTCTGCTACTCGGTAAACATGAAATACTTTCACTTTTTGTGCTTTTACTGATTATCAGTCTAAAACATATAATAGTTACCGATCAAATCTAACATGTAATATGCAAAGTATGATAAAAAATAAATATCAAAATCAACACATAACACAAGAGATTTAACGTGGAAACCCTATGAAGGGAAAAAACACCTGGGACCAGCAACCCAAAAATATTCACTCTTCTAAAGTGAGGTCGATGAAGACCCAACCCTGTTAAAGGTTACAAACACACTATTAGGTGTGACCTAGTTAGAGGATTTTAGACCAACAGTTATCGTCCAACCAACATTCACTATGGGGTTGACAGGATAACAATGTTCATTCTATGAATGATACATAATAAGACTTTCTTAGTCCACTTGGTTAAGAGATTTGACTATGTTCAATGGTTAAATATGTAACAGTATGTGATCTGATCTATTACAACTACAATTGTATATTACAGATCAATATTTAGCTCAAACAAATCTTTCTGATCAATGTAACACTTCTATTTCAACAATATATCAACTTACTGTTTGTCGATAATTACTCTTTATCACTTGATAATTGCTCTGTAGTTCAGTTCTTACTAACTAGTATGATCAAAATGCATGAAAACTTGTTCATGCGATAATTTTGTAGTTATCTTCTTCTTCCGTCATCCTTCACTATGAAATCTCTAGTCTCTTATATAGACATGTAAACCGTTTTCATTCTGTCCATCAAATTTTGCCTCTTAATTTCATCCATTGATTTTGCCACTTTAACCTTCCTCAGTTGATGTATCAATAACACATTTTTAATCTACTCCATTAGATCTTCCTTAAATTATGTTAGTTGTCGATCTTCATAACAAACATTATCTGTTACCTTGATTTTATACATTTTCCTGCTCATCAATCTTATCAGCTAAACTAATCATTTAATTCCTTTCTCTTATGCTCGGTTAACAAAGAAATGCATCGGTGAACACAAGCTCAATTAATACTATGCTCGGTATACACTACACTCTGTTGGTGTATACTAAAATGCTTGATTTACCAACAACACTGCTTTGTGTCTTTAGGCTCTTTTCCTTATCATAGATGAATGCAACATAATAAAGTCAATACCATAAGGTCATAGACTCATCAACAAGTTACTCAATGTGTTCCTTATTCACATCTATCATAGACATCTTGTTTATGTAGATATTTTTTGTTCTTCATCTCTTTCACTCATTTCTTCAAATGTTTTGGTATAGTAACTTAGAAGATAAGTACTGTCAAACTAGTTGACATCAATGACAACATAATACTGATTTAATCATCTTACATATCTAATCAGTAACTCCTCATTGATCTTCAATTATGTTCTAAATCAGTTGTAGTTCATCAGATGAAATCAGATTTTGATTTCAATCCCAAAAATGGATCCAGGACGTCGACATTAGCCAGAGGTGCAATTTTTGTGAGATTCTGAGATGTTTGATAAGATTAACCCCATGGGATGATAGGAAAAGCAAAGGATGTGATATGAAAGATAAGGAGCGAAAGACATGATCGAGAAGAAGTGAAAGGTGAGTGTAGTTGACCGATAAGTCCGTGATAGATGAAAGGAGAGCTCTCTCCATATGGAAGATGCAAAGCTAAACTAACATGAACTTAAGAATGCAAGCTTACTATGAAAAGTGGTTTACTTGCAAGGTCACAAAACTGTTAGACTCTAATAATCATCATCGAGCTTTATTGGTAGCGTCGCAAGATCATACAATACGCACTAGTAGAAATATGGGTATATGAATATGATATGTATCAAATAGGGATGTGGGAATCCCACCTAAGCATCAAGACATGTAGGTCAAGATGACTAGTGCAGTGAGGTTCCCTAAGTTTGGTATAGCAAGATTATGCTCACATTAAGACACAAGAAAGTCAGGATGACTAAAAGAATGCACTTGGGGAAAATAGTCAAGGATAATACATTGTGGATCCTAGTGTCAAGTGGAACAAGAATGAATGCGCATGATAGTGAGGATCAACAAAAATATACCCACAGGTAGAAAACAAATAAAACATGTCCTCATGCCCCCAGCCTTCTAGCTTGACATCATAGAAAAATATTAGGGAGAGAACACTCATCAAAAAAATCATCATAGATAGCACACAAAGAAATAAAGTCAAACAAATCTCAACGAATCAAGTGTTTAAGTGCATGTGTGTAGGTCATAGAGTCAAACTTTGAGTATCGCATCTGCCAGTGAGAAATATCGTATCATTCTAGACTACGGGTAAGATATTTGATAAGTGTTGAGAAACACTTGACGCTAGGGAAGTGTTGAAAAACACAGTTGGAGAGGTGTTGAAAAACACCATTTGCAAGGTGTCCTAAAGACTAATGCATCCAAAAGACCAAAGCTAACATAGTTATGCCCCCTAGACAAAGACCAATTCCAAACAAAGGCAACAAGGACAAGGCATGAAGGAGAAAGGCTAAGTGTCGAGGATGCGTGCTAAGAAACAGGGGTGCAAAGGCCTCGAGTAGTGCCCATTTCCAAGTTTTCACCACTTGGCAGATTTTCTTTTTAGGATTGTTTTGTATTTTTGGAATATATAATTTTTTTGAGATACATCAAAGTGCCTATTGCTAGGTTTTCACTAAGATGATCATTTTTTCAGAACATTTTTAGATTTTTAGAATTTTTAACAATATATCATTTTTTTTTTTGAATTTTTCATGATCAATAAGTATGTACAAAGGAGGCCTGTAGATAGAATGGGCATCAAAATCGCAAGCAAGATCACATTGTGTAGTCCCAATGTCTAGCAAGGTGGAGGACAAGAGGAATTAACAAGCTTGTGGAAGAGATGGAAGACAAGAGAGTGAAGGAGAATGAAGGGAAGAAATCTTCAAGGGAAAAATCCTCAAGATTACCCAAGCTAGGGAAAAAAATGTCATGTAAAGCACATTTGGACAAGCAATAAAAGGTCAGCATAGGATAAGTCACAAAAGCGTAATGCAAAAGAAGGAAAGGATGTAGTCTAGAGGAGTATACATGTCAAGAGGCTTCATAGCATCATATTTTACTCTTTTTTATTAGATCAAAACCAAAGGAGAAAAGGATAGCGAAAGGCTAGAATGAATGGAGGAAAATAAATATGAAGACTAAACATGAATGGAATAAAAGCAAGATCATCATAAGATAGCTCACAAGATAGCCAAACGTTTGTGTATAGGTCAACATTGTCAAGATCAAAGAGAGAAGACGGAATGGATGAAATATGTAGAAGAACTATGCATGATGCCCGATTGCTAGGTTTTCATCATGGTACTTATCCAAGGTGCCACAAGGGAGTGGTTTTCACCATAGGATGAATTTATTTCTCTTTACTTTTTCTACCAAGGCGCCTGTTTCCAAGTTTCCACCAAGGCACATTTTCAATTTTTTTCATTTTTTTTTTGTTTTCTTTTTGAATTTTTCTATTTATTTATTTATTTTTTATTTTTTTTGGAAGAAGGCAAGATTTTTAGATAATGCTCCTTGAATGGATAAACCATGATATGCCAAGGATTCAAAATTATATGCTCAAAGATGCTGATAGGGAAAGGAAGATGGAAGAGAAAAATGGAGGATAAGGTTTTATGTAAAGTGAGTGAGGTTGGAAGATAGGAGGAATAGACAAATGAGGAAAAAGGATAGAAGGTAGAAGGATAATGAATGGAAGGATTGTGAAAGGGTAGAGGGAAAGGAAGGAAGCAAGATCAACATCAACACACACCTTGAAGGGTGGCGAGAGGATGGAGGAAATGTGAATGAAGGAATATGGTGAATGGATAGCAGAGATTACAGTTTAGGCGCATGGAATGGAATAATGTTTTTGGAAGAAGATGAAGTGGAAACCTTTGAAAGCTTGAATGTCAACTTCACTTGTTGCTCAACATCAGATTCTTTCAAGAGAGACTTTGGAATCCATATAGCCATAGGATTTTCATTTCTTTTTGATGATTTAGAGAGAATATCTTCAATGATGGATTTTGAAACCCATACTTGTCTTGTAGTTTTCTTCTTAGATATCTCTTTTGTCTTTATGCCTCCATGTCAATTAGAGGAGACATGATGATCTTTTTTTGATGGATTCTTGTATTGCTTCTTTTTCTTGTATTGAACATTCAAATTACTTGCAAAAGACTTGGGACTTGTGGAAGAAGGAGGATATGAGTAGTTTAGATGGGTGGGTGGATGAAAATGATTCAAGGGTATGCATCTATGTTGATCTTGAGGAAAGATAGGAGATGGAGGGACGTAAGGACCCAAGATGGATGACAAATTAGGAGAGTTAGGAGGGGAAAGTGAAGGTACATAAGGGCCCAAGATGGAAGGAAGACATGAAGCCTGTAGTATTGGTGGAGGAGGTCCTAGGATGGATGTGGAAGATACAAAAGGATAATCAATAAGTTCATCAACGTCTATATGAAAACCAAGGACATCAGCATCTTTAGAGAGCATTAGGGTTTGCAATAGGATCATGAACATCTTGAATAGGAGAAACTTCTTTGATAAGATTGTTTGGAGCTTGAAAAGACTTAGGAAGAGTAGAAAGTGGAAGTGAACATGGAGTGGTCAAACAAGAAGATGGAAGACTTTGATCTTGACAAGGAGCTTTGGATAGCATAAGCATATAATTTTTCTCTTGATTTTCAATAGGCTTAACATTGGAAGTAACAACACTATTTTTAATAACCTTAATGGAAGTATCATCTTTGGAAAGTGCAAGTGTAGTAAGGTTATTTTGATTGACAATAAGCTCAATGGTGTAAGTAGTAGCTTGATCTTGCTTGGGAGAAGACTTAAGACATGATGGAATGAATGAGGAAGGGTGTAAAGGATCAAAAGAACCATGAAATGAAAAAGAGAAATCATGAAATGGATTGGATGATATGGAGGGTTCTTGATCTTGATCTTTCTTTATGTTCTTTTCTTTATCATTTTTAGAGTCCTCTTGACATGGAGCCACTTCTAAGGACAAGGAAGCATGTTGGAATTGTATGGAAGACTTTGGAAGAGATAGTGAAGGACTAGCTAAAGTAGGTGTTATAGTGTATAAAGGCTTAGGCTCTCTAGGTGTAGCATTATTGAAAGTATTTGTAGCCAAGTGAAGATTAGCTTGAGTTTCTTTAAGAGGTAGCCCTTGAGGACAACTATAGGGAACCACATGAAAAATATTAGGATCTTTGTTGGATGAAGTATTTGTGAAAGATTTGAAAGACTTGGAAGCTTTAGGAAATGTATGGGTATTGGAGGAAGTAGGGGATGGAAGGAAACCATCACAAGATAAAGGTCCATCATTAACATAATCTTGCTTGAGAGTGTAATCTTTATTTTCAGCATGAGAGTTCTTAGAGGAAGGATTCTTATAATATTTATGTTTATAATCAGCACCGTAAGCTTTCTCTTCCTCAAGTGAAGTAGATGTTTCATCTAGGTATTGTTCACAAAAATCATCAAAGTCTCTTTCAAAATTAGAATCATATGGATCACCGTCATGATCTATCCAATGTGATGACCCATTTCCAGTAAGCACAAGCACATAACTAGGATGACTCTTAGGAATAGAGGTGTCCTAGGTATCACTACATTGTCCATCATCATAGTCATCAAAGTCATCATAGTCATCAAAGATGGGTGTATCACTTATCATGGGAGAGGTATCACAAGGACTATCATATTTCTCATCATGGTATGTCTTGAGATGAGGAGTAAGACTCTTGGGAGAAGTAGAAGAGGAATGAGATCATGAAGAAGAGGAAAGTGAAGACCTGATGGGGGAAGAAGACTTGGATAATGAGAAATGCAAATAATATCTAAAGGAGTCATGGTAAGACTTGGAAGATGAGGAAGGATGAGAAGAATTAGAAGATGAAGAATGTTCAGAAGAAGAAGAAGATCATGACAGGATCATGTCCATGACCCTAGCAAAGGTGTCTGATTCATTCGATCTTTCTTTTTTTTTTTCTTAAGTTTACCATTCGTGTAATATTTAGAAGGACTATTGAAGGAACAAAACTTTTCAAATTGAGCAATAAGTTCTAGATCATCTATTTTCAAGAGAGATTCCATAACAAGATAGTTGAAATTCATGGTTCTAGAAGAGGAGGAATCAAGCATGGAAGTGACAGAAGAGATGAATAGAAGAAGGTAGACTAGATAACAAAAGGAAAAGAATCAAGAAGATGTGAAGAGTTTAGGAAGAAGAGGAAGAAGCATGAAGGAAGAAGAGAAAGGATGGAAATGGGAGACTAGGAAGACATGGGAGACATGGAAGAAACAAGACCAAGAGTCATTTTGTGCAACTCGATACCATTTAAGTTCATTTGGATGTTGAGAAACATGTCGTAGCACCTAAGATCTACCTTAGACTGACCAAGGAAGACTGGAAATGACACGAATCAGCTTTGGATTGCAAACATCAGTAAGATAGAAAAATGACTCTGTGCAATAGTTCACAGGATAGCCGGGTGATACAATTTTACCAAATGATATTTTGCAAGAAGCAGTATGATATAATCTAGGTAGTTGATATGATAATATCCAGGCAGGTGGTGTAATAATTATGTTGTATCATATGATATTTGACCAGTAAGTGTGTAAAATCCAATTTTGAAGGTAATTTGGCCAAAGTTGTAGGTTAATAAGCTCAATTTCTCGATTTCAAATGCAGTAATAGCAGAAAATAGATAGGTTTGCAAACAGTAAGTGATCAAACATGTCATAAAACACTTGAACAAGGGCAAAAGCAACATTTTCAAGACATGCACTTGGGATATCAAAGAAAAAGATCCTATGAATGCTACCGTGATGTTTGATGTTCAAGAACGTTTACACAGGTAGATCACAGTGAAGACAATTCAAACACTTGCTAGCCTAGAAAGACAAAGGCTCAATACTAAACAACTTAGCCCACACTTGATGTCCCCTTGCCTCACACAAAGTGGTTGCCCACAATAGATATTGGCTTTGTCACGGAAGTGCCAATGACACAACCAAAGGAACACAAATGGTGAGTAAAATCTTGGGGTGATCCAGGTTAGTCCACTAGGATCAATCCTTACACCAAGATCTTGAGCAGTAAAATTAGGTAGCTTCTACTCCAAGGTTCATAATAAGCGCTTCCATTCGCAATACCCCTCTTGGTCCCCAAAGGGACTCCTTACCTTGCGGCAAGTAACAGACCTCGTGGCCACAAGAGTACCTTAAGCATTCTTGCTTAGCATTTTCCTCATGGTCACAATCCCACAAGTACTCACACTAAGCGAAGAAAAGTACTACATCTACCATGGTTTTATGTCCTTGATAGCCTTGAGTTTATAGTGGTTTGGAATAGCTAGGTATTAGCTTGTCCCCACTTGGGTCATTCCTCTTGATTTCTCAAGAGTAGGCCCGCTAAAGGATTCTAAACTAAATAAGAAGTGGATCAATCTTTGAGGGTCGGGATTTCTAGTTCACCACAAGGGTGAAGAGCATACTCTCCTATCTCAAAACAATTTCCCAAACACACCAAGAAATGTTCAATTAGCCCTCTTGCTTTCAAAATCTAGAGGTGGGTCAAGATTTTTGGTTCACCACAAGGGTGAAGAGCATACTCTCCTAATGCAGGAGCATCCTGGGTGTAAGAGTAATCTTGCATCACCCAAAAATATTTCTATTTTTATAGAAAATAAGGGCTATTTTGTGTAGAGCTGCTATTTATGGAAAGTTACTATTTTTGGTAATTTTTGTATGTGCTCAGAATGATTTGATTTCTTTCTTGGAGGTTCATGTTGGTCATATAAGTCTGCCAGTAAAGTTTCATTGCCAGATCAAGTGTATATTGAAAGATATTGAAGATTTTCGGTATTGGCAGCAGGGTACAGAAACTTTGAACTCAGTTTTGAAGGCTTTAGAGGCCCCGAATGAGGTTGAAAATTTGGGTGATGGGTGCTTGCGTGGGTCAAGCTTGTAGAGCACTTCGTGGCATTTCCGAAATAGGGTTATAATAGCCGATCGGGTCAACTGGTGATGACTTATGGTCTTCAGAAGTTGGGCCACCTGAAATGGCGAAAAATAATTTTCTTCAAAATTTCTGTTCGGGTTTCAAAGGTTATCTTGAGCCGACTATGATGTAATAAAATGTAAAATAAAATAATTCTAAGTTTGGTCGGCCTTATTGGCTAAAATTCTGAAACCTTCCCAGGCGGTGGAAAGTTGCCTATATAAGGAAGGCTGTATTATTGTCTTACGCAGTTCAGAATAGTTCTGGGTAATAGTTCGAGGCTTTGTCCTATAGAATATTGTAAGGGAATGCCCATGTGGCTTTGCATATTGTAATTCTGAAAGTTTGTAATTCCACATTTGTGGAGATAATAAGAAGCCAATTTTTCTATTCTTGCATATTATTGTTGTTGCTTCTCTTTTTCTGTTATGTGTTTGCGGTATTAAGGGGAGCACCCTTCATCAAGTGGTATCAGAGTAGGAGTTCTTGAGTGTGTAAATAGATCACCGACTGTGAGGTAGTTTTCACCAGGACCGTGGCTAGGGTTTCAGCGCGCATCGCGAAAATGCCTCCACGAAGGGAACGTGGTGGAAGAGCTGGTGTTGTAACACCTGAGGTTAGAGACCTGCAGAGACAAGTGCGAGCATTGCAAGAAGAGATTCACAGAGGAATGAATCTTAATGTTAGAGATGAAAGCGAGGATGAAGCCGAAGAAGAATATCAAGAAGGAGAAGCTGAAATTGTGAACCAGGAGGAAGAAAGACTTTTTCGGGCGATTTCCAAGATTGGGAAAAGACCTAAGATTGAGGTTCCTACATTTTCTGGAAATCTTAACCCAGAGGAATTGATCGACTGGATCAATGAATGTGAGGAGTATTTTGAGTATGAAGATGTTGAGGATCCTGATAGGGTCAAATTTGTGAAGGCCAGACTGAAAGGTCATGCGAAGATCTGGTGGCAAGAAATTCAATTGGAGCGAAATAGAAGAGGGAAAGATAAAATCACAAGATGGGATCGGATGGTGGAAAAATTGAAGCGACAATTCATTCCTGTTGATTATGAGCTTGACCTACTGAAGAAAATGCAAAGTTTGAAGCAAGCAGGAAAATCTGTTCAGGAGTATACAGATGAGTTCTATAGACTCCTCATTAGAACAGGCCATGCCAAAGCTGATAAGGAGAAAGTTGCCCGATACCTTAATGGGTTAAGGCCAAGCATTCAGGAGGAGTTGAATCTGGTTTGAATGAACAGTATTGAGGAGGCATACCAATTTGCCCTAAAAGTAGAGGAAAAGCTGAACAAGAAATTTGAGAGCAGACAAAATGGAAGAGGTCGCGGTGGACGATCTGGTGGACGGTCATATGGTGGCTGAAATGAAGATCCAAAAAAGAAGGATGAGGCCAGTAGCAGTCAAAATCAGTGAGGAAATAATTCCAATCGCTTCCAGGATCAGAATAATAGAGATCAGAGAGGAAGAGGAAGAGGACAAGGATCTGGAAGAGGTGGCTTCCGTGGAACATGTTTTCACTATGGAGAAGAAGGTCATAGGGCATTTGAATGTCCTCAGCGCCAAGGTAGAATGGACAGGAGAAATGAAGGCCAGGCCAGAGTTGCACATGTAGATGAAGATGCCAGATCATCAAATTCTGAAGATGCTGAAAGAGGAGAAACATTGATTAACAGAAGAGTCCTGTTGAGTGGTGAGAATGAACCTGAGCAAAGGAGGAGCCTGTTTTGCACCAGGTGCAAGTGTGAAGGTAAATGTTGTGATGTGATTATTGATAGTGGAAGCACTGACAATTTGGTGTCAGAAGAGATGGTGACAAAGTTGAATCTCAAGAGAGAGAAACACCCACATCCATATCGGATTGCCTGGGTACAGGATGACCACAAGGTCATGGTCAATGAACAATGCCTAGTGAAGTTCAAGATTGGCAGATACCAAGATGAGGTATTGTGTGATATCATATCTATGGATGCATGTCATATGTTGTTGGGTAGACCATGGTGGTTTGACAGATGTGCTGTACATGATGGTCGTGCGAATACCTATTCCCTGACAAAGGATGGAGTGTGACATAAGCTAAAACCATTGAAGGAGACTGAAGAAAAGGTATGTGGTAATGCAAGGATAACTTTTGTTGATGGAAGAAATTTCCTAGATGGTATGAGGCATGAGCATGTATGTTTTTCTTTAATTCCAAAAGCTGGTAAAGAGGAAGTAGAAGATGTTCCTGTAGAAGTTGCAGATTTGTTGAATGAGTTTCAAGATATTGTATTTGATAACGTGCCTGATGGATTACCACCAGTCAGGAAGATCAGTCATCAGATGGACTTGATCCCAGGAGCGAGTTTGCTGAATAAGGCAGCACACAGAATGACACCTGCAGAAAGTGAGGAGTTGAACAAACAAGTACATGAACTGTTACAGAAAGGATTGATCCGTGAGAGTCTGAGTCCCTGTGCTATACCAGCGATATTAGCACCAAAGAAGAATGGAGAATGGAGGATGTGTACAAATTCTAGGGCAATAAACAAGATCACAATCAAGTACAGGTTTCCATTGCCATGAATGGATGATATTATGGACTGTTTGAGTGGAGCTGTGTATTTCTCAAAGATAGATCTGAAGAGTGGATATCATCAGATTCGGATCAGAGAAGGAGATGAATGGAAGACTGCCTTCAAGACAAAGGAAGGACTATATGAGTGGTTAGTCATGCCTTTTGGGCTAACCAATGCACCGAGCACTTTCATGCGGCTCATGAACGAGGTTCTGAAAGAATTTTTGGGTAAGTTTGTCATTGTTTACCTAGATGATATTTTGATCTTTAGTAAGACATTAGATGAGCATATGATGCATATTCGTATGGTATTTGAGAAGTTGAGAGAAGAGAAATTGTTGATTAATTTGAAGAAGTGCAATTTTGTGAAGAAAGAGTTGGTGTATTTGGGGTTTGTAGTTTTAGGAGAATGTCTAAAAATGGACCCAGAGAAGGTACAGGCTATTCTTGAATGGCCTACTCCAAAGAGTGCTACTGAGGTAAGATCTTTTCATGGTCTAGCTAGCTTTTACAGAAAGTTTATCAGGAATTTTAGTAGTATTTGTGGACCCTTGACTGAAACAATGAGAGGGGATAGAAAAGAGTTTAAGTGGACAAATGGGGCAGAAAAGAGTTTTCAATTGTTGAAACAAAAAGTTACAGAAGAACCTGTTTTAGCACTTCCAAATTTTAATAAGGTGTTTCAAGTAGATTGTGATGCTAGTGGTACTGCAATAGGAGCTGTTATGAGCCAAGAAGGTAAACCTGTTGCTTATTTCAGTGAGAAGTTAAATGATGCCAAGAGGAAATATTCTATTTATGATTAAGAATTTTATGCTATAGTTCAGGCATTAAAGAAGTGGAGACATTATCTACTTCCTAAGGAGTTTGTTTTGTATACTGATCATCAAGCTTTGCAATATTTGAATAGTCAAGGAAAGTTGAATCAGAGGCATTTGAAATGGGTTGAGTTTTTGCAGAGTTATACATTTATTTTGAAACACAGAAGTGGAAAGTCTAATAGGGTTACAGATGCTCTTAGCAGAAGGCAACTATTGCTGACAGAAATGCAGATTGAAGTGGTTGGGTTCAAGGAACTCAAGAATTTGTATCCAGAGGATCCTGATTTTGGTGAAGCTTGGAAAGCTTGTATAGAACCTGTTACTCTAGACAGGACGAAATGGTTGGATTTCATCATCCAGGATGATATGCTATTCAGAGGGAGTCAGTTGTGCATTCCATGAAGTTCTATGAGGGAGAATCTCATCAAGGAGAAGCATAGCGGAGGATTGGCTGGACATTTTGGTCATGATAAAACCCTTGGTTTGGTTAGTGAGAATTATTATTGGCCATAGTTGCAGCAAGATGTGAAGAAGTTTGTACAGAGTTTTAGAGTATGTCAGATGGCGAGAGGAGTGAAGTAGAATACAGGGTTGTACTAGCCATTGCCTATACCAGAGAAGCCTTGGGAGGATATCAGTATGGACTTTGTTCTTGGTTTACCGAGGACACAGCGGGGACATGATTCAATTTTTGTCGTAGTTGACAGATTTTCAAAGATGGCACATTTCATTCCCTGCAAGAAGACTAATGATGCTGTTCATGTAGTAGAATTATTTTTCAGAGAAGTAGTGAGACTTCATGGTTTGCCAAAGACCATAGTTTCAGATCGGGACACTAAGTTTGTTGGATATTTCTGGCGTACATTGTGGAAGAAGTTGAAGACAGATTTGAAGTTCAGTTCATCACATCATCCACAGACTGATGGACAGACAGAGGTGGTGAATAGGAGTTTGGAAAATTTGCTGAGATGTTTGGTTGGAGATAAGCCAACAGGATGGGATTTGATTTTACCACAGGTAGAATTTGCATACAATAATTCTGTCAACAGGAGCACTGGTAAATCACCATTCCAGATTGTATATGGAAGTAGTCCAAGAAATGCAACTGAATTGAGGAAGATAGATAAAGGAGAAATAAGTAGTGCTGAAGCTGAGGATTTTGTAGAACACTTGAAGAACATCCATGGGGAGGTGAGGAAGCATATTACCAAGATGAATGCACAGTATAAGGCTAAGGCAGATGAGAAAAGGAGATATAAAGAATTTCAGGTTGGTGATGAAGTCATGGTTCATTTGCGGAAGGAGCGGTTTCCAGTTGGTACATATAACAAGTTGAAAATGAAGAAGTTTGGACCATGTAAGATATTGAAGAAGCATGATTCAGGAAATGCATATGAGGTAGAATTGCCTAGTGAGCTGAATATTTCACCAGTGTTTAACATTTCAGATCTGACAGAGTATCATGAAGGAGGTGTTGAAGATGAGATCACAGCAGCACAGTGGAGTATTCCAGCAACTAGTTTGGACACTAAGGAGATCGAGGATATACTGGACAGTCATGTTGGCAGAAGCACAAGGAACAGGACATATGAAGAATATCTGGTCAAGTGGAAAGGATGACCTGTTGAAGATTCATCATGGCTGATAAAGGAGGAGGTTAGCCGTCTTGGTTTTCCTCTGCACACCTGAGTCGTGATAGGGTCACTTCTCAAATTACCCTGGGTGTCTGATGCAGGAGCATCCTGGGTTTAAGAGTAATCTTGCATCACCCAAAAATATTTCTATTTTTATAGAAAATAAGGGCTATTTTGTGTAGAGCTGCTATTTATGGAAAGTTACTATTTTTGGTAATTTTTGTATGTGCTCAGAATGATCTGATTTCTTTCTTGGAGGTTCATGTTGGTCATATAAGTCTTCCAGTAAAGTTTCATTGCCAGATCAAGTGTATATTGAAAGATATTGAAGATTTTTGATATTGGCAGCAGGGTACAGAAACTTTGAACTCAGTTTTGAAGGCTTTAGAGGCCCCAGATGAGGTTGAAAATTTGGATGATGGGCGCTTGCATGGGTCAAGCCTGTAGAGCACTTCGTGGCATTTCTGAAATGGGGTTATAATAGCCGATCGGGTCAACTGGTGATGACTTATGGTCTTCAGAAGTTGGGCCACCTGAAATGGCGAAAAATAATTTTCTTCAAAATTTCTGTTCGGGTTTCAAAGGTTATCTTGAGCCGACTATGATGTAATAAAATGTAAAATAAAATAATTCTAAGTTTGGTCGGCCTTATTGGCTAAAATTTTGGAACCTTCCCAGGCGGTGGAAAGTTGCCTATATAAGGAAGGCTGTATTATTGTCTTACGCAGTTCAGAATAGTTCTGGGTAATAGTTCAAGGCTTTGTCCTACATAATATTGTAAGGGAATGCCCATGTGGCTTTGCATATTGTAATTCTGAAAGTTTGTAATTCCACATTTGTGGAGATAATAAGAAGCCAATTTTTCTGTTCTTGCATATTATTGTTGTTGCTTCTCTTTTTCTGTTATGTGTTTGTGGTATTAAGGGGAGCACCCTTCATCATCTCCTATCACCAAAAGACTCCTATGACAAGATATTAAGTGCCTAAGAGAGAAAGAACTAGTATATGCCACACTTAAAAATGAAAGCAAAGAATCAAACACTTGATTGTTTTTATGCTTTGGGCAGCCCTGCAAGAAAGGTTAGTAGCCCTTGTACATTTGAAGCTTTGACATGCATTCTTTTTAGCAAATAATGCAAGCAACTAGGGCACACCTACAAACACAACTTGTTAGGCCCACAAAGGTTAGTACAACAAAAATCAAGTAATAATCTGAAAATGAATCTTTGTCCTAACACAACAAGTCAAAACCAGCAAGCAAACAAATCCAAATCTTGCAAAGAAAGCATCAAAATCTATCACTGCCAGGCTTGGGCGACAGTCTTGTCAGTAGAAGTTTTGTATGATACTTTGTAGTATACAGATACAATACTCCTTTTCTGAATGATACTTCACATGACACTAGATGACAAAGTGTTGTATGACTGAGCAATAGAGTTTTGTATGGCCAGACGATACTTTTGACTGGCAAAGTATTGCACGGCTATGTAATAAACTATTGTATGACACTGGAAAATATCACACGATACTCTGTCAGAAAAATGTCAAAAATAGCCGAAAACAACAAGATAAATATGACAAAAAATTAATAGAAATGGATGAAAAGAAAGGAAAAATAGAAGTGTTTTGCCCCATGGTGGGTGCCAAAAATGTACACTCAAAATGTGCACTTCTCTAAGTCTTTAGTTCCAAGGGAATCTATGAATTGTAAGCCTTGTGAAAGTGACCTAGGGCTTCTTAGGAATGGAGTGAAAGGGTGTTTAGAGGGCTCTCAAATAGAGCTATGAAGCATATAACCTTTCTAGTAAACCATGCAATGGGAGATTCAAAAAGAAAAGGGCAAGAATGCCAATATATTCAAGAATCACAAATGAAATATGCAATGCAAACTATATTAGAATGAGAATGAAAGAATGCAACTATGCTATGAAAATGAGAGTATTACAAGCCTTTACTAATTAAGCTATGTGAATTAAGCTAGAACATGAAAGGAACTAAGCTAAGAATGCCATTAAAACTAAGCTATAATGAAAGTATGAAGACTAAAATGCAACAAGCTCTCCAAAGCTCCAAAGTCACCAAGAAAACCTACAACACAACATTAGCATAAAGAGTGGGATCCTATGAATGAGGAAAAAGCTCTCCTTTTAAAGATAAATGGACCATGAAGATTAAGAGGCAAAATATTTGATCAAGGGTGGAGTTTGAAAGTGGGATCAATCTTTGTGCACAAATATCCTCGAATGAGAAAGAAGTGTTGACTTTTGTGCTCCGTGTGAGACAAAAAGACTTTTTCTTCTTTTTATAAAATAGGAATAATGCTTTATTTGTGCAACTTAGGATAAGAGGTAAGTGGGGGATTTTTATTTAATAAAAGGGGAGGGAATTCCTTTTAATTAAATAAAGACTTAGGATAAAATGGTTAATCCATAGAATATAATTGAATAAATGATAGAATTTAGGATTTGATCAAGAAAATTGATTTGAAAATATTGCAAAGCATTGATTCAGGAAATTGATAAATTGAAAAATGGGGCCCAAAGTGTAGGTGACCATTTTAGGGTGCATACAACAACCTCCTTAGTAAGTCATTATTTGAGAAAGGCTCATAAATCATAAAACTTTGGATAGCGCACTTTCAAGAAGAGAAAGACTTGATGATCCTCTTCAAAATGATACATGGTCTTATGGTGGGAGACTTTCATGTTGTGATAAGAAGCTTACCGATGTCGTGAAGGATCAAATTTAATTATTTTGGAAATCTAACTCAAGAGTGTCGCTAAATGTGAAGGATGTCTTGAAGTTGAGAATTAGCATTCGAGACCGCACCCCGCATACCAAAAATTATTTGGAGGTGAGTCAAACAATGTTGTTCAAAAAAGTTTGTGGGACATAGCCAACATTGCATATATCACAAAGAGCTTTTGAAGCCCTGAAGCCATTTTTTGTGTTTCTCTGAAGATTCAAAATACTTGTTGTTGCAAATATCATGTGGAGTTTTCAATGCACCATGAATTTTTACAATCCATTCATTCTACTTTGTATACTAGTGAAATGTTGGAGGAGTATGGTGCAAGTTCTCTTCCAAAATCATCAAGAGACTTGCTAGATCATTTTTTATGTCCTAGAAATGATGGATGTTTCTTTTATAGAAAAGATTGCTTAAATGAAAAGTGCTTAGAGTGTGGTGGGCTAGTGAACTTTTTTGAATATTTTAATGAGGGCTGCGAACACAATTTCAGAAAGATAATTGTCCATAAAAAGGTATATGAAACCATTAAATATACATTAAATAGTGGAGGTGAAGGCTCTAGATGTGAGTTGGTTACAAAAGAATGCAATGTAGCTGATTTTATTTTAGATTTCAGGAATAATCTTTTTTACAAGTATGCAAGGCATATTTACAGGTCTCAGTGGTTGGATCAACAATTTAGGATGTGTAAGGACACTTTTCTGATTGGCACTATTGTATCAGTTGTTGACTTTGCAGAGAACTATACATTGTAGCCCCAAAATGAGTTGCAAGCTCAATATTACAATTCTATTCAGGTTGCTATTTTTGTGCACATAACATATTGGCATTCCCCTGATAGTACAGAAGATGACTAGAAGATAATTAGAGAGTACCAATTTTATATGAGCAATGATAGATTGCACTCATCCAAGTTTTTCCAACATTGCTTTGAGAATTATTTTGAGTGGGTGCGGGAAAATAATATTGCTATGGATTAACATCTCATTTGGTCAGATAACTCTACTAGTCAATTAAAAAATGCTAGTATGTTTTGTTGGTCATGTAGAATACATATAGAGAGAGGTGTACCTCATATTTGGAGTTTTTTTAAGGCTGGTCATAAAATTTAGGGGAGCATGATGGAGAAGGTGCATGCATAAAGAGAGCTCTAGTTAAGGAACAACTGAGGATTTTAGCTATAGAAATCATTGATGCTCATTCTATTTTTGATTGATGTACTTCAACATTGTCACAAGGGGGGACTCTTGATTCAGTGGTGCGTAGATTCTTTTGGTTGGTTGAGTTGGGCACAATAGGAGATAGGTTGGATTGTCAAACTATGAAAGATTCTTCAAAAATGCATTCATTTCAAAGCTCAAATGCTAGTACATGGACCATTTGGACATGAGAGTTGGCTTGTTATTTTCTGAGTTGTCTTCAGTGTGATTGGGATTACTGTGAGTCAATTGAGTGGGTTGATACATGGGTTCCACATTATCTTACTCCTTTATCTCTCACAGTCTCTATAATAAATGATGACATGGATTGTTCACTTGTTCATGTTTTTGCATAGGTTGCACCATAAGGGAATGATGAGAGATTGAATTACTAGTTAGCACTTTGTGTATAAGGAAATCATAAACTTGCACAACAGATGATAGATGATGATATGCTCACGTATCCAATAGGATCACATGTTGTTGCAGGAACATGGTTGCACACATATATGATTAGAAATAATGACATTCCTACGTTTGAAGACTATGAGAAGAAAAAAACCATTCTCATGTATTCACACCTTGTTATAGAAGCCAATGTTAAGTTGTTGAAACATCAAGGAAAACCAAAGATAAAGGAACTTTGGACTATTAGTACTGATGATGCCAAAACTTGCAGTGAGGGTCAACTGAAAGTTGCTCCACTCGATTTCTTCCAAACCATTCATCCCAGCAATGAATGGACTATGCCATTAGCTTTGGTTAGGTGGGTAAATGCTAGTGACAACCTTGTTTTAACCACTGAGTCACTAGAACATTCTAGACCATGTCGGACCAAAGTGTCCCCAAGGTGCACTAAGTATGATTGGACAGTGAACTTTCAAGGCTCATTTCTTAGACCCCATGAGAGGTATTGACAATTTTTGATATGATATAGAACTACATTTTTGAGGCCTACAATAACCTCTCTCCATTTCGGGAGATTCAATTTTTTTTGAATTTGGCACGCTAGTCTCTCTTGATGCCAAGACTTGTAGTGAGGGTCAGTTGAAAGTTGCACCACTGGATTTCTTCCAAACTGTTCATCTTGGCACTAAATGGACTACATCATTATCTCTATTTGGGTGGGTAAATACTAGGGACAACCCCATTTTGACCACTGAGTCACTAGAACATTCCGGACCATGCTGGACCAAAGTGTCCCCAAGGTGCACTAAGCACGATTGGGCAGAAAATTTTGGAGGCTCATATCTCAGACCCCATGAGAGGTATCAATGATCCATGAGATGCTATAGGACCAAGTTTTTTAGGCCTACAATAACCTCTCTATGTTTTAGGAGATTCAATTTTTTTTGAATTTGGCACTCTAGTCTCGCTTGATGCCAAAACTTGCAACGAGGGTAAGTTGAAAATTGCACCACTGAGTTTATTCCAAACCATTCATCTCGGCACCAAATGGACTATGCCATTAGCTCTAGTTGGGTGGGTAAACACTAGTGACAACATTGTTTCAACCACTGAGTCACTAGAATGTTCTGGACCATGCCAAACCAAAGTGTCCCCAAAGTGCACTAAGCACGATTGGGTAGAAAAATTTGGAGGCTCATATCTTAGAACCCTTGAGAGGTATTGGTTATCCATGAGATCCAATAGGACCATGTTTCTAAGGCCTAAAATAACCTCTCTCTATTCTGGGAGATTCAAATTTGTTTGAATTTGGCACTCTAGTCTCACCTGATGCCAAAACTTGTTGTGAGTGTTAGTTGAAAGTTGCACCACTAGGTTTCTTCTAGTTCGTTCATCCTAGCATCAAATGGACTACACCATTATGTATGTTGGTGAGCGTTCTAGTGTTTCAAGAGGCAAAGTAAGTGGTGCAAGAGCACCAAGGTCAAAGGAAGGAGCCATGGAGTGCCCTAGGGTCACTGATGGATCCTTGGGAGGAGTGGAAGACAAATGGCCTTCAAAGGTCATTATATCATGTAATAAGAATATTCATGGTCATGTAATATTGTTTTGATCATATATTGATCTCATTGTAATCACATATTGAATGTAAACCATAATGGTAATGATAAATCTAAAAGGTACCTAGGGGTCACTAAGAATGGATTATGGATTGATCCTAAGTTAGGGATTGATGGAAATGACCTATAAGGGTCTAAAAAGATGTAATAAGGATATTAAAGCCTCTAAATGGTGTTGAGAGCACTAAGAGTGCAATAATTTGTAAATTTCCTATATTGGCAATATAAGCCAAATAGGGCTTCATTGGAGTTAGTTGGGGTTAGTAGGGGTAATAGGTTTCTAAAGGTTGAAATTAAACCTTTTAGAAGTCTTTAGATGGGCTTTGAATGATGTGTTGTCGAGTTGACAACTTTTGTTGTCAACTTGACAACAAATTTCTTGTTTATGTTAGTGACAGTCAGTTAGGGGACTATTAGAAAGTTACTTAGTAGGTTCCAATCGGTCTTTTGAGGATTAGACTCTATCTTTGAAGAGATCTATGGCGGTATATAGGAGAGATAAGTGTTGATGTGTAATGGTTGAATTTTTTAATCGAATCAATCAGTGAAAATAAAGTTCTCTACATTTCTATAGTCCTTTGTCGCATGGAACAGTCCAGGCAACAGTGAATTGATTAGAATAAATGTAATGTGATCTTGGCTTGGTTGTGATATAGGAATGATGTCTTGTTTTTGTTTACAATTTTATGTAACTATTTCATTTTTTGGAATATCATTAAGATATTGGAATGAACTGATGTCGAAGACAGGACTGGCATTGTAGGCACAATCAACATCTAAGTTTGTAGCCAGCCTTATGTAGTGACCCTCCCACCCCTGTGGTGACTATAACTTTGTGGGAGAGGTCTAAACATGTATATTTCCTTGTATATTAGTTGTTGAATGTAGGGAAAGTGTAAGAAGGGGAGAAGAGGCAAAGGCAGGCATGGTAAACATACAACGAAAGGGTGCATTTGAAAGCACTAGTATTGGTTGTGGAATACCCAATGAAAAGAGAGGGCATATGATGACTGAAGATATTTATAGGGATGTATTGGAAGGTTTTAGGACCTTTATAGGGAATGTGAGTTGCAGGTAAGGGTAGTTTCCCTAAAACCCTAGGCTATTGACCCTATAAACAAGGGTTTATTGATTTGGGAGCTTGATGAATGGTGGGACTTTAAGAGTTTTAAAATATTGTGTTTTGGAAGGTCTAGGAAGACTATTTCAAGCCTTTGAGTCCTAGAGATAAGAAAGGATAGGAGTTGCTTCTTTAAGCAAGGGCTAATTAGGCCTAGATGGAGAGCTAGAGGGTGGAGAAAGTCTTCACCAGTCAAATGATGAAGGACTAAGATTGAGATGAATTAGTAACTTTGAAAAGGGCATTAGAAAATGTAAATATCTTGTCAGGTTTTTTGGAGAGTTTGAGAGTAATTTTCTTATTTCAATGTTTGTAGGGCTACTAGATAGGCCTAGAAAGGTTATATAAGAGAAATGGTTGAAGTTGAGGTGATTGGAGTGAATGAGAAGTTGGAACATGGTAAAAAGACCATGATAAGATGATCTATGGTGTTGGAATCAAGGTGAGAGGTCTAGTTGGAGTTTTGGTATGGTGGAGGCACTAGGTGCACTAGGTAGCACTCTATTTGACACTTGAGTAGATTCTGAGATGCTTGTAGAATCCTCAAGTTGAGTTGAGTTCCATGAGGGGATACTAGAGGGCTCTACATCATATTTTCTTGGTTGATATCATCAGATACACATGAATACAATGTGGCCTATAAATTTTAAATTCACTTAACTGATGAATTACACGTGTGAACACATGTAGCATATAAAGCGTACACATAAATTTGATTAAGTCATGAAGCATACATGTAGCACATATTTTATAAAGAATACCACATGAATTCACTTAAGTCATGCACTTAGCCCATACACATGAATTTAGGTTATGAAGAATGTACTTGAGTATACATGAATATACATAAGGCATAAATCATACACATGAGTACATACACAAGCATATTTACATACTAATAATGAATAAATGAACACACAATTAACAAATTGGATTGAATATCAAGTTTCATATATATATCAAAATGAACAATAATTCTGTACATATTTACATGTCAACATATCTAGATAGAATGTGACATACACCATCTCAAAATGTGTCATATGACATCTCAAACTAAGAAGTTCAACTACAAAAGTTTCTAGGACATCCTATTCTACTGGTGGATCATCAAAATGTAGCCTCTTTGAAGTAATCTTTGGCTCTGATGGATCCTACGTTCAAACACAAAAGTGAAACCCCAAGTTAGATTAAAATTCAGAATCATAGTCAACAATAATAAAGAAAATTTAAACTAAAATTGAGCTCTCATATACCTCACCTCTCTGTCTCCTCCTGTGGACAGGAGACCTAATATATGTTCTTGGTAGCGTAGGAACAATGCTACCAATGTCGACTCTGACTAGTATATGTTTGCGAAAATGAGATTGATCTATGAGTTATACTATTTAATGTTAAATACTTGGTAGAAAATATATGTTTACAAAATAACTGAATTAACATTAAAACTTACCTTTGTTGAACTTTCTTTAGGAAATGTTGGCTAAGTCATCAGGGATACAAACCCTTGGTGTTCTACCTCCCTCAAACTAGGAGTGACCTACAAAAGTCACACAGATACTTCATATTATCATAACTTGATCATATTATATATACTTGATATTAAAATACACAAAAATAACTTTACAAATATAAATACCATGGGGCTATCACTACGAATGGATATGCATGTAACTCTATCATGACGATAGGGTCTCGTGACATCATCAGATGCAACTCTCTATCAAATAAACCATGTAAATTAAAAATGAGTATGCACAACTGACAAGTATACATGTATGCATAAACAAACTAAATTACTTAATTACCTTTCCCTTGTCAATGCCTGACACCTGCACCCCCTAACATTTTCCCTCAGTGGCAACGGGTGACACCTGCATCAATATGTAATAAGACGATCATAAAAATTATAAAACAATGTACATATACTATTATAATAATTTAAGGAAACCAAAGAGTACATTAAAACATATGTACCGTGGAACTATCAAGGTCAAATGATATGGCCAAAAGCATGGACCCCTCCACTTGTTCCATCTCCTCCTCTGTCATCAATTGAACATAAATGTAACACATAAAAAAAAATAAGTGGGAAATTATTATAAGAAAATTCTACTAAAAATATGAGCAATAAAATTTAAATACAATGTAAAAATTGAATTGTTTACCCTTACCATAATAGTAGGAGTTCATGGCTCTGAATACCCCTGATGGACATCTTGATGAGGTGCTTTAGTTCATGTAGTGTGCTATGTATAATTATCCACCTCAAAGACATAATTATATGAATCACTATCATTCAGGAGACCTAATCACATATTATTGCACATAATGCAAGTGTGGGGCACACAAACATGTGAGCTCGTGGAGGATGTGGAAGGGCCAAAAGCATTAGAACAAGGAGGCAAAAATGATGTGCTCTGCATAACCAATAGATCACTCAAGGTGTGAATGGCTTGAATAGTCTGTGAGATGGCCTCAGCATGTCAAGATGTTGCACTGTGGGAGGTGGTGAAATCTTGGGAGGGGGGACATATGTGTGGGATTTCACCTGTTGTGCCCATGGCCTATCCTGAGGAGCACCTAAACCTACACCCTAGTTCAATCTCATACTCCAATAATTGACCTTGTGACCAATCACAAATTCAGCATATAATTTTTTAATAAAATAAAATGGGACATCCAAATTACTGTGAGGTGGTCTATAAAAAACCATCCACTAGCGGTCCCAAAAGATGTCACATATTGCACTATTTATGCACCATTTAATTGACAACTTGGTTTTTTTAGGGTCCACTTTTATACTAGTTTTAGGATCCACAAAAACATTACATATGTCATGTTTTGTTATGTTTAGGTTCATGACTTGATCATAGTCAAGCCCATCATCAAACTAGGCGTGGATGGAATCGTGCCAAAGAAGTGCAATACTATGTTGCTCTGTAATTTTCTCCATGTTTTCAATAATTGAGTTCAATTTCATAAACATGGGGCGCAATATGGGGATATTGACATACGTGGTTTGAAATCCTCTAAGTTGATTCAGATTGTCTCCTATTAGATCCTCTAAATGGTGAGGGTTTGAGACTGGTACATCTTTTGGGAGTGGGGGATTGTTGGGAGGTGTTTCTGGATTGTTTGAAAGATCATTAGGAGGGTTTTCTGATTGATTTGTGTCCATGTATGATTACAATTACAACACAAATCGATAATTACAATCAATTTTTTTAATTTTTTTTAAAAACTCATTTAAACCCTAATTTGTATATAAAAAACTAAAAATTTCTATAAAAAAAATAATAAAAACACTAAAAACATCAAAATTGAACTTACCTATGATCTTGAGAAAATCGTATATAGGATTTGATCTAATATCTGAAAGCCCCAAGCTGCGTTCAACATTTTTAGAATAAAAAATGTTGAACGCGGTCGGGCCTTATAAATTAAAACTACTGGCAAATATCAGATATCTAATAATAATAGATATCCAATTAGGCCTTTGATTTGGCTTTTGCTTTGGCCAGGTGTACTAACACCCAGGCCTACTAAAAAGTCAACAAATCCATTTGTGCACTTTTGGACAAGTGAAAATTGGTTTTTTTCACATTGCCACTTTTTGGCATACCATGATCCTGCACATACCCACTACTTATCTTTTTTTAGATTTTATTAACAACAATAGTATATGTGTTAGACTGCTTGATCTTTTTTTTCTTAAGGACTTTATATAGTGGTTCTTTGTCAAAACTTGCATCTAGATAAAAAAAACAACCATTTATATAATTCAAGATTCCTAAAAGGGTAAGCTGGGTATGTGCAACAAGATGGTATGTAGAAAGGGGGGTCTTAAGTCTAAACTAATTTTCTAAAATAACTAAGCTTGAACTTGGAGAAGTAATTTGAGACTTGTGCACTCAAAATCTTAAGATACCAAAGAACAAGAATCATAATAATGTGAATCAAGTTTTTAAACTACTAAAGTTGTTTAAAAATAGGTAAGATTAAGAGGATCAAATGCTTCACACATACACAAGTGTTTCTATTTTTTAGCCAAAACTAACATAGTGTCTAGTGTGTGCCCCATATTTTTTTAATTACATGTAGTATTTTAAAAACCACAATGGTAGGAATATAGTTAAGAGTGAGATTAGAAGTATATTTTTTTATAATTTTTTAAATTTTTTTATAATTTTGCAAAGTGGACGCATCTTTAAAATCACATTATTGTGTGTGTGTCACATAAATTGCACAAAAATAATAAAAATTACACTTTTCTTCAATGTGTAAAGAATGAAGTGTAGAATAATATTATATGATTTATTTTAATTTTGGTCAAGTAGGTCAAATTTTATTAAAAGAAATGAAACACATATGTCTTTGGTAACTATAGAAACAAGAATGGGGGAAAATCACATCAAAATGAGGCAAATGAACCTCCCAAGCCTAAGGGTTTTAATCCAAGCCTAAGTACAAGCTAAAATGTGTGTTAAAAACATGTAAGTGTTGTTTTAATAAAGACCAAGGTGGCATGTTCCCAAAGAATTGGATTAAGATTTTAATTGAGATCCTATTTTAATGATTTAGAGGGAGTTTTGGATTTATGGTTGAATATCTTGAGTTTATCCTCTGATTTAGTATACAAGCAAGCTCCAGACTTAATTTTGGAAAGGTGAAATAAATTACAAGGTTGGAGCCCCAGTTTAAAGACATCCCATGAAGTAAGGACTTGTGAATCAAGGATACATTAATAAAATCTCAAGTATTCAACGACATCAACATCAACATGAGGCTTCAAAAAGATTATGAAGATTACTAGGAGATCATTGACCAATGATTGGCTTCCAGTCTACCTCTTACATTGGGTATGGTTTCTTATTATCCTCATATATATATATATATATATATATATATATATATATATATATATATATATATATAGACACACACACACACACACACATATGTATGTATGTGAGCTTCAAATATATGCTTATGATATGATTTTAATCATACATTTATTGAATTTTCATATAGGGTGTACTCTATCACACTAGGGTAGATTCTTTACATTGTACACATACACTTTAGATAATATAAATTTAGACATACTCTAGATTCACAAGTACTACACACTTTATCTATATTATTCTAGAAATCACCAAAATAGTGGGTTGACAAAGGAAAACCCCTATTCAACCACATGGATAGACACTTTTCATATTTGCAAGTGTGAAAGACTTTGGAATTAGATATATTGGGAGAAATAAAATACTCTTTTCCCTATGACAATCACTGTGTAGTCAGTCTTGGCTCTAGAAGAAGGTTACAAAATGGACCATCCATTATATTCCAAACTACTAAATGTCCTATGTATTTTGTACCTCACAAATCAAGCTTAGGTTTATCTAGTAGACAAGTGTTAGCCTATAGATCCCATATTTGTAGTTACTTGAGTATTTTTGGGATTCTATCTATTGAAAATTTAGATCCTTATCGAAATACTTCCTATATTGATTTCAAGTGCACACAAATCCTTCCTAATTTTAATTTTACTTCATTTATAGTTTAAAAAGTATATTTTTATCTTATTTAGTCTCTTGTATTATTTCATTACATCTCTCCTTCTCAATTCGAAGCAAGAAAGCAATAGAATCCCCAAGAGTATAGATATTGCATTGGAATCCTTTCACTCAAGTGGTGTCACACTAGTATAATTTAGAAAATAAATGACTAAAAATTTTAGTTACGTGACTAAAAATTTTAGTCATGTGACTAAAATTGATCAAATTCTACTAAGTTTTTACAATTCACAAGTATAAATGACTAATTTGGTCATTGGGTAATATCACAAGGTCAAACAAATAAAAATGACTAAATAAATGATTAAATAAATGACTAAATAATTAGCCACCCCTAAAAAATGACTAAATGAATGATTATTACTCCTTTATACTAATATTTGGTAATATCATTGACTTATATAGTTAGAAGTTGCATTTCACCAGTAATGTGTATTCACCAATAGGTCAAGTTTGCTAAAAATGAAGATTTATCCATTAAAAAAATATTATTTTTCCCTTAAAATGTAGATTGATTCACTTCTATCTTCACTTGTTGATATAATCAACCACCTTAATCATATAAATAGTCACATAATAAAAAATGACTAAATAAATGACTATTACTCTTCTATTCTAACATTTGATAATATCATGGTGAAATGGTGGGGCTTCTTGCCCGTAGGGCCTACAACCAAGGTTCAAGTCCCCACAGGATTGCTCTCTACTGTGGTTCTGAATTAAGTGTTGTTTGACTTTGAATCTTGGTGAAATAGTGGGGCTTCTTGCCTATAGTTCTTACAACCAAGTCAAAGATTTATATGAATAAGAAAAATGGTTGGAGTGGGAGTGGGAAACCTGGTTCCTCTGCTAGGGCTACTGCTAGAGATGCGGGATAGTTTGCTAGAATCTCAAAAGTGTCAGATGACAAAGAGAATGATGGTGGGTCTTTGAGACCGATAGATGATGTTGGGTTTTTGAAGCCTTAGGACACATGAGGTGATAGCGCTTCCCTAGACCCAGGGGGGGGAGCTACAATTCCTGCTAAAGGTGATAAAAAAGGTGAGGCAATTGGGCCTTTGACTATTAAGGAAGGAAAAAAAGGTGAGGCAGTGGCTCCTAAAAAACCTTGAATGGCGCTATTTGGCAAGAAGCCTTCAAGAAAATCTTCCCTTCTTGAAGCTAATAATATATCTAATCCTATCAAGGGAGATTTTTCCATTTTTATTCCTAACATAGTGATGGATCATTCTGTGTCACAAATGGACCTCATTTTGGTTGGTAAATATGTTGGGGTAAGGCCAAATATAAACTATGTCCAACATTTCATTCAAAGAAGATGGTTTCTCAAAGGACAAGTGGACATAGTAGCCATGTCGAAAGGTTTCTTCTCATTATCATTCACCAATGAGGATGATATGACTAAAGCTCTATGTGGAGGACCTTGGGTTATGGGTAAGTCATCCTTGGCTTTGCAAAAATGGGAACCTAATATGGACCTGGGTGAATCCTCCCTGGAATGGGCTCCTGCCTGAGTTAGACTCTCAGGGCTTCCCTTAAAATACTAGAATGAATGTGTCTTCAAAGGAGTAGTGGATGTATTTGGGGAACTCCTCTCTCTAGACCTAGCTACAACGTCAAGATCTAGGTTGGTTTTTGCCAGAATTTGTGTTAAAGTAAGTAAATCTACTGATCTTCCTATCTCTATAGACTTGGTTTCTAAAATGGGAGTTTGGAAACAAGAGATTGAGTATGAATCTGTTCCTTTTGCTTGCTTTATTTGTAAGAAATTTGGCCATTGGTCTAAAAAGTGTCCTTTGAAAGTTCAAAAGAAAAAAGAGGAAGACCCTGCTGCAAAGAAGAAAGACATGACTAATGCTATTTGGAAACCCAAAAATACTTCTAAGGATTCCTCAGAGCTGACTTTGAAACCTTCGAAGGCCCCTGAGCCAAGTTTGATTACTGATGAGCATAAGACTGAAAAATATGACAAAGGAAGTAACTTGGAAGATAAGGAATCTGGAACCTTGGATCAGACAGTAGGCAATAGTCAAATATTATATGCTGATGATAAATCGGAGAAGTTTTTTGAGGAAAATTTTTTTTCTCCTTTGTTGGATGAAAACTTTGTGTTGGAAGAAATTAATCTAGGGGGAGAGATATCTCTACCCCAGATGGAAGAGGATAACTTGTTAGTGGTGGAGGAATTAGCCCTAGAAGGTAAAACTATCATCCCTTCCTAGTCTGAAACAGAATGCAATGGGGAGAACCCTATGGTAGCTCAAAAGGACAAGGAGAATACTAAAAACTTTGATGATCTTAGCCAGGTGGTGGTACAGAATTCTTTAGCAAAAAAGGTTTTTAACCAACAAGAAAGTGGTGACAACAGGACTAAATGTCTGGATTGCCTTAAAGCCAATTTTCAAAATAAGATTAAGGAGGTTGGGCAGAGTTCCAAAAAGAAACCAAAAGGAGGCCTATCACCTATGTCTACTAAAGGAATCAAGACTAGAAGCCAAAAAAATGATGTTGGGAAAGCGAAGACTGGACCAGGAAGAAAACAAGCTAAAGTTGGTAGAGAGAAAGAGAGTTGGCAAAACATTGCAGATGGTAAATAGAAGACTATTCAGGAGGCCTTTTCTCCAACTAAATTATGAAGATAATCTCTTGGAATATAAGGGGGTTGAATGCACCCCAAAAACAAGACATTCTTAGAAATGTGGTTAGAGATTATAAACCTGATATCCTTCTTATTCAGGAAATGAAAATGAGCAAGGAAAAAGTTGAAAAACTTAGGTTTTTTCAGAAGGGTGGTGTTAGTACTTCTAGTTCGGCTGAGGCTTCTAGGGGTACTGCAATTTTTTGGAACCAGAAGACTATTATTGGGGTGATTTTTGCTGAAAACCCAAACTTGATATTAGTCAGACTAATGAATATTAAGGATAATTTTAGCTGGATTATCACTAATATTTATACTCCTAATGCTAAAGATAACAGGCCTAAATTTTGGGAGAAATTCTCAGAGAAAAGGAATAACTTCTATGTATGATTGAATGTGGACCTCAAATCCAACACACACACAACATAGTCCTTACTCACATGATCGAATTATGAGAAAGAATATGAATTATTCAATCTGAAATCCATTGTGAAGTGACCTGTTGCCTCCTATGTAGTTGGGGTGTTTAAAATTGCTCTTAGATTGAAAGCCAACAACCATAAGACCGATTCTACAATGGAGGATTTAAAAGAAAAGCATATGCAAGAAATCAAATTGCAATTAAACTAGTATGAATGCAATTAATCTAAAATGAGAATGCAAATTATTTTTGGTATTTTCAAATAAGAATGCAACTAGATTAAGAACAAGTAAGAAAACTAATTAGATGAGAGAAAATGCAATATTATGCTAAATGAACTAACTAAAATAATGCACTCAAAAGCTTTGAATCTCAAGAGATGTAGTAGAATTTCACTATCATCTATGTGCTCTCAAAAGTTGGATCTTTGGAAAGGGAAAACAAACTCTTTAAATAGAAATGCCAAAAGGGGAATGAAGAGTTTCTTGATTTGAAACTCCGAACTCTTCATTCCTCTTTGAGAATCTTCACTTGTTTGTTGGAGAATGAGACAAATATGCAAGCAATTATTTAATTAAAGAATGGAATTTTTGCCACATGTGGGGTATGACTCTTCAAATAATTTGAATAATTAAATTCAAATAAAGAGATGTCCATTTGAATAACTAAATAATATTAATTCCTTTTTGATGTGTAATTAGCTAAAGGGGGTAGATTTAATTTAATTAGAAAGCACTTAGGACTTTAGAATTAAATTAATTTATCATAGGGATAATTTAGCTAATATAAGTCAAAGACTTTAGGAATTAATTTAGTATTTGATTATTGCCATTTAGGGTCTTTGCAATTGACATCAAGTCAAATAGAGCCAAGTAGGAGAGAGAAAATTACCTAGTGAGATAGGACTTTGATGACATAGAAAATTGAAGAAATGCACCAAAATTGATTGAAATGATTAGGTGCCAATTTTGGGATATTACATTTGCCCCTCTTTGAATTGATGTGCGAATAGCATGTTGATTCAAAGAATAGTCTGAAGTGACAGATGATGAGAATTTCCAAAGTCCAAGTTAGATTGCAAAGACAATGGTCTTAGAAGAGAACTGGAATCAGGGTTAGATTGCCCCAATACCAATTGATGAAGATGTCGATTTAGGACTATCTCCAGAATCAGGGTTAGATTTCCCCAATAAGAAGCTTAGCCCTCTGAGACTTGGGTTACATTGCCCAGATAATGGTATAAAAGATATTTCAAGAGCCATCTCTAGAATGAAGCTTGACTCCCAGGGATTAGGGTTAGATTGCCCCAATACCTAAAAGATTTCAAGAATCCTCTCCAAAATGAAGCTTGATTCTCGAGGATCTGAGTTAGATTGCTCAGATACCTAAAAGATAGATGATGAGATAAGCAGATGTGAGACTCTGAGATGCCCCAAGCAATGAAAATTGATGATTTAGATTAGACTAATTCAATAATTGATTCGACAAGATTCAATGATGCAAACATCCTACCCCCTTGGGAGCGAAATCAAAAGATGACACGTCAGAAGATGATTGACAGCAAGAGGTTGTAGATAAGAATAAGATCGAAGATCCAAAAGATAAAGTAGATTAGAACTAGTTTGAAGCAATCCAAAGGTCTTGTTGACCAAGTTTGACCATGGTTGACCATGGTTGACCAAATTTGACTAGAGTTGACTTTGATGAAAAGAGCAAAGATCTCAAGAACATGATGCAAAGATGATGATCTAGTAGGAAAATGACACCAAAAAGATGACTACACAAGCGTCCGATCCTAAAGGGTCTCAGAATTTAAAACATGATTTCGAGCTATCTAGAGATGTTAGATTTTGATTTCGATCCCGAAAAATTGTGCAATCATGATGAACCTGGGATGAAAGATGAGAACCTTTGATGAAAAGAAGACAATCAAGAGAGCACCGAACACTATCTCAAATGGAAGCCTAAAATGAACATGCAAGCCTAGAAAGTGCAAGCCTAGACTAGAAAATGCAAACCCAAAATGAGCGGATGCAATCCTAGGACTTGGTTGTTGGACTCACTGTATTTGTCATCATAGAGCCTTTTAAGTTCAAAAAAATGCAAGATGCCACACAACCCTCACTGATATCACTATCATGAGAATATGAATATGACATAAGTCTTAGATTTGTTAGAATGAGGTGTAAGCATTAAGGCACAAGAAGCCAGAATGACCTGAACACCTATTCCTTTTGATTTAGCAGGTTAACATAAGCATCAAAGAACATTTGCTAGAATGACCTAAATGTTTCTTGCGACAAACACACCAAACATGCAGGAGTTCCTTCTTTTGCCAAAGAGTGCTCGCAGTGACCCTTACGTTCACTTAGCAGGACGAGCGTTAGCAATTTCACTTGTAGTAGAAAGAAGTCACTCAAAACAAACAAGGAGAAGAACCAACCTCACCAAAGCATCCATATAAAAGGAGTTGAGGTACGCATGGCTATCCAATACAAGATGAAGGCTCTTACAGATGGACACCCCTCTTAGATAGATTCTTTGGATCATTGGAACTAAACCAACAAGTAGAAAGCAAAGAAAAAGCAAACGAACAAACAAGCAAAGGAAAAGCTCAACATGCTTCGAAGGAACACAAAGTCAATTTTAGTTTTAGTTTCAGTTTATGTTCAAGTGGATTGAAGTCAAATCGGAAGCAAACAACATTTGAAGTCTCGACGGGATAGCGACAACAGGCAGACGTAGTGAGAACCACTGGTGACCGTCGCGAGAGACAAAGTCTCAAGAAGATATCAGAGTGCAAACCAAGTATCAGTAGGCAAATGCAGTGAGAACCACTGGTGACCGATACAAGGAAGATTCTCAAAAGAGAGAATAAAGCATGAGCAAAACATCAATAGGCAGACGCAGTGAGAACCATTGGAGACTGATCTAAGGAAGAGATCCCAAAAGAGAGAGATAGAATGAAAGCTAAGTATCATTAGATAGGCACAGTGAGAACCACTGGCAACCGATACACAAGAGATCCTCAAGGAGAGAAATCTCAAAAGTAGCCAGGCATTGGCAGGCAGATGCAGCGAGAACCGCTGGTGACTGATGTGAAAACTTTCGAAAGTGATAGGACAATGCCCCCTAGACTAGGAAGATGCCCCCAAGTGTGAACCAGTTCCAATCCATGAAGAGTCAAGGGAAATCTCGAAGACCACTGAAGGCAAGAGCATGAGCTAGAAAACTAAAGCAGGAAATGAGCTAAAAGTAGGAAACAAGCTAAAGCAGGAAACTAAAAGCTAAGTGACGCTAAGATGAGATGTAGCTTCAGGAAACAAGAGGCTCATGTTTACCAGGTTTTCACCATCTTGGCAGAGATTCTATTTTTGCTACCATGACGCCTGTTTACCAGGTTTTCATCAATGGCACATTTTCTTCTTTGCCAATTTTTTTGTACTTTTCTCTTTTTTTTATTTTTTTGTATTTTTGATCTTTTCATTTTTTTTTGTATTTTTTTTCAATTTTCCATTTTTTTGATTATTATCAAGGTGCCTATTTACCAGGTTTTCACCAAGATAATAGATACATCAAAGTGCCTATTTACCAGGTTTTCACTAAGATGATCATTTTTTTAGGACATTTTGCAATGTTTAGGATTTTTGCAATATACCATTTTTAGAATTTTTTTAGGACCAATAAGTATGTACATGAGCATACGAGCAATGTCTCAGCTGTAGAATTTCTTCAAGTGAAGAGTGTTGATAGGCTCTTTGAGTTTCTCTCCTTCAGTGGTGGAGAGTTGATAAGTGCCAGACCCAAATGCTGTAGTAATGACATACGAACCAAGCCAGTTTGGTTCAAATTTTCCTTTTTGGGCCTGCTGCTACTGTTTTTTGGGGTTCTCTCTTAGGATGAGATCACCCACTTGAAATTATCTTTGTCTGACTTTCTTATTATAGGATTTTGACATTCTCTTTTGATATGCTTGGAGATGATCGAACGCCACCTTTTGGCATTTGTCAAGTAACTCAAGCTCTTGAAGCTGGGATATTCTGTTGTCTTCATCAGTGATGAGGCCTCTCAAAGAGATTTGCAACGTTGGAATCTCAACCTCAATAGGTAATACTACCTCTGCTCCATAAATGAGGGTGAAAGGAGTGGCCCCTGTTGGTGTTCGGATACTTTTCATGTAGGCCCACAATGCCGAATTAATCTAGAGATGCCAATCTCTACTAGATTTATGAACTGTTCGGTGCAAGATTTTCAAAATTGTCTTATTGGAAGCCTTCGCTTGTCCATTACCCTAAGGCTAATACATAGATGACCAATGCTGAATAATTCTAAATTTAGTAAACAAGTCTGTTAGATCCTTATTTTTGAATTGTCCCCCATTGTTAGTGATAATAAATGAGGGTATGCCATATCTGCAAATGATGTAGTTCAGTATGAACATAGCAATGGTTTTTCCATTAGCTATAGCTAGAGGCACTACCTCAATCCAATTGGTAAAGTAATCAGTAGCTGTAATAATAAACTTATTCCCCCTGGAAGATGAAGGATGTATCTGACCAACCAAGTCAAATGCCCATTGTTGAAATGGCTAGAAACTAATGAGAGGACTAAGTTCATGAGTGGGAGCATGAATCAAGTTTCCATGAAATTGGCATCGCTTGCAAGTTTTGGCATATTGAACAGATTCTTTTTCCATATCCGGCCAGTAATATCCAGCTCTAATAAGTTTCTGGGCTAACGTCAGACCACTAGAATGAGACCCACAAATGCCTTCATGTAGCTCAGCCAACGCATGTTTGGACTCATCAAGTTCTAAGCACCTAAGAAGAGTACCATCTAAACCTTGTCTATACAAGTCATTTTCTATGAGAACATACCGTGAAGCAGTATGAATGAGATGATGTTTCTCATTCGGTGTATAGGTATCAGGAATGATCTAGTCATGAAGATAGGAAAAGATATCGTGGTAGCAAGATGAATCATGTCCAATGACTAAACAGATCATCCTAGATTCAGGATTATCATAAGCAAGGTAGTGTAATGTCTCCACCAGGAACTCATGTTTGAAATCATTTTTCCACATTTGTAACATTGAGGCTAGAGTGGCCATGGCATCAACTGCTTTATTGTATGTCCTTGGAACTTGCTGGAAAGAAATATGTGCAAAGTATTGCTTTAGATCATCTACCATTCTTTTGTAAGGTATTAGCTTGTCATCCTTTGTTTGATAGACATCATTGACTTGATTGATAATTAACTAAGAATCCCCAAAGACTTTGAGCTCATCAACATGCCATTCAAGGGCTATCTTCATTCCATTGATAAGAGCTTCATATTCAGCTACGTTGTTTGTGCAAGGAAACAACATTTTATATGCCTTTGGTAATGAGTATCTTTGAGGTGTAACAAATAGAATGCCCACACCGGACCCTTGTTGAGTGAAAGATCCATCAAAGAACATGCTCCAAGATTGATGTGTGAGAAGCATGATAGATTCATATGGAAACTCAATACTCAAAGGTTGGTGATCTTTTAAAGGAGCCTTCACCAGCTGATCAAAAATTGCCTATCCCTTAATGGCTTTTCTTTCCACATATTCAATGTCAAATTCACTAAGGATCATTACCCATTTCGCCAATCTACCCATGAGGGCAGCCATGCTCAACAAGTACTTCAATGGATCAATTTTTGCAATAAGCCTAGTGGTATGAGCTAGCATATAATGCTGCAATTTCTGAGAAGCAAATACCACTCCTAAACAAGCCTTCTCAATGATGGAGTAATTCATTTCATAGTTAACCAACATTCTGCTGATGTAGTATATAACTCTTTCTTTGTTGTTTTGATCTTCTTGATCTAAGAGAGCACCCAAAGATGTATTTGTTGCTGATATGTATAGGATAAGTGACTTCCCATGAATAGGAGGCATCAGAATTGGGGGGTTAGAAAGATACTATTTTATTTGAGTAAGTCCCTTGTCGCATTCCTCATTCCATTCATAAGTCACATTTTTATGCAAAGTTTTAGTAAAAGGTTGTGACTTGTCGGCCAACTGTGAAATAAAGCACCAGATGGATTGTAGCCTTCCTTGTAATCCTCTCATTTGACTGATATTTTTGGGTGGAGGCATGTCCATAATAGCTTGTACCTTTTTAGGATCCACTTCTATGCCTTTAGCTGAAATGATATAGCCCAAGAGTTTCCCAGAAGTAACACCAAAAGAACATTTCTTCAGATTAAGCCTAAGATTGAATTGTTCCATATAGTCAAGAATAGGACCTAAGTCTATGAGGTGGGTTCTTCTCTACATACTTTTGGCTAAAGTATCATCTACATAATCCTCCATCATTTTATGCATCATATCATGGAAGATAGTAGTAACAGCTCTCTAGTATGTTGCTCCAGCATTTTTAAGCCCAAAAGGCATGACATTCCAGCAAAAGGTGCCCCAAGCACATGTAAAAGTAGTCTTTTCTTGATCCTCTAGTGCAATTTTGATTTGATTATAGCAAAAAAATCCATCCATTAATGAATACATCTCATACCTTGCTATCATGTCAACTATCATATCAATATTAGGTAGTGGGAAGTCATCTTTCGGACATGCCTTATTGAGATCTCTAAAATCCATACACACCCGAATGGATTTGTCATGTTTAGTAACTAGAACAATGTTTGAAATCCATTCTGCATAATCAATAGTTCTTATGAAGCCAGCCTTAAGAAGTTTTTCAAGTTCTACTTTGACCAAGAGTGCTACATGAGGATGCATTTTTTGCAGCTTCTATTTAACAGGTTTGATACCTGGTGCAATGGAAAAATGATGCATGATTAGATTGGGATCTAATCCAGGCATGTCATAATAGGTCCATGCAAAATTTATTTTCTTTCTCTAAAAGAATCTTGTGAACTCTTCTTTTTCCTCAACAGACAATGATTGTGCTAGGTGAATGATCTGTGGAGTAGTTTATGTACCCAAATTGACCAGTTGTGTCAGCTCAATTAATATCGATGACCTCTCTTGGAAGTGGCTCAGAAGAGCATCAAGTATCTCATCCTTGGGCACCTTAGAGAGGTTTTCACCCATGGATACATCTTTTATTTTTACTATTTTTGGCTCTGATACTGCCACAAAGTGGTTTTCACCATCAGAGTATTTATTTTTTCTTCTTTTAATTTTTTGACTAAGATACTTGATATCCACCTCTGTCACACTGACACTGCTCTCATTAGTGGAGGACATCATAGACTCAATTGTGTGGAGGTAACAAGATAGATCATAATCAATTTGGAACATTAGGACTTCATTGGATTCAAAAGGGGAGTTCCAGTTTATTAGATCGGGACAACGGAGTGAAAGGGGAGTAGTGACAGGTTCAACTACGTTCATGGTATAACCCTCAAAAGTGCTAATGAGCAAGTCAAGGCCTAAAGTGATCACATCTAAAGGAATGTTCAAATCCCTATAAGACCTTACATCAGAGGTAGAGGACATGTTAACATTAGTGGCATCTAATTCATGCAGCCTAGCGCTAGACCCTTCACCTACTTCGAGGAGTCTTTCATATACATGAACAGTATCTATGTCTACATCATAAGTAGCATCAGACAAAGAGTCAAACTCATATTCATGTGAGTCCATACTTAATGTAGGAATTTCATTAGCAGCATCATCAGTCTCATTATTATCCCTTGTGGCATTGATAGCTTGCTGAAGTTGTTCTTGTTCATAGTACTTTTGAAAATATGGTGGCCTATATCATTCACCTATAAAATTGGGATCATCATTTAGTACTGCTTTCCATTCCTCATATGTAACTTGATGCACTAAAGAGGTTTTATCAAAATCAGCCTCAGAACAAGTATCATTATCAGACTCTACCATATGAACTAGTATGATAGCCTCATCAACTTCAGCAAGGAGTGCCGCAATATCTAGAGGGATAGGATATGGAAATGTATCCTCATCAGAGCTCTTCTCTGGATTCACCTCTGGAGTGGTATCTTCAATTTCTTGTTCATGTTCAGGTTTAGGCTTAGGATCAGGCGTAGGGGCCGACATAAATTTCTTGGTCCCCAAATGAAAGGGAGTCTTCTTAAAGCCTAAGCCACTAGTATCTTTTGTACAGCAGCCTATAGCTTTAATAGGTTTTAGCAAGCCATTATCATTTTTTCCTATGGGACCACTCCCCTTATAACTTAAGTGCTTCATGATCTTGAAAGCTTCACTATATGGCTCTTGCTCTAAATCTGGAGTGGTTGTTTCAGCTGTCTCTTTTTCTTTGTAGATCCAAGCTCTAATAGCTCTTTCTTCATCCTCATCTTCTAAAGGTATAGAGGCCCTCACAAAGGCACCATCATAAACTATTTGAGGAAGAGCATTAGGGACTTTGATGTCTTCAGAAGGTCTCCCATAAGAATGTGGAGACAAAGGTAAAGCAGCAAGAGATAGCACAGGTTCCATTCAGTATTCTCCCATGCCTGTATCCTCAAGTCTCAAAGTTTGTTCCATCTCTTTCAGCTTAGCCTCATAGAACTCAGTGGATTCCTTATTTCTTGGAACAAAACTATCTATAGTTTGCATAAGAGTATTGCAAGAGAAGTTGGTGTTTGCAGGTACAGTGACTTCTGCCCCATGAAATGGGAACTCGATGCATTGATGGTATGTGGATGGAACAGCCTGCATCTCATGAATCCAAGGCCTACCCAACAAGACATTATAGGCAAGAGGAATATCAAGAACTTGGAAAGTAACATCTATCTCAATAGGACCTACATGGATAGGTAGCATGACTAAGTCCTGGGACTTGTGTTCTTCCTCATCATAAGCTTTTATGGTAATCTTTTTGCGAGGATCTATGCAGTTCTCATCATATCCTAGTTGAGTGAGAAGTTTAGCAGAATAGATATTAAGGCCAGCACCGTTATCTATGAGCACATGGTTGACATGCTTAGGACCTATGATGACCTCTATATGTAGGGGAGCATTATGTGAGTGACTCAAAGAATGGTCATCTTCTTCAGAAAAAGATAGGTAATGAGGTGAAGTCAAATGACCCACCATAGATTGGAACCGGTTGAGATCAAGATCCTTGGGAACATTAGCTTCAGCCAGAGCCTTATCCAAAATCTTCCTATGAGTAGGCGAGATCTTCAGCAACTCAAAAATGGTAATTTGAGCATTAATTCGCTGAAGTTGGTCTAAAATACTATAACTAGCCGAGCCAGTTGTAGGAATAGTTTTTGTATTCTTGTTGGCAGGGCCAACGACAGTTTTATCTGTGCTTTTCTTCAGAGCAGATGTAGGAATATCAAGTCTCTTATCCACTATTTTCTTAGGAGTGGATGTAGAAGCATAAGGACCTTTCAACACAACTCTTCCTCGTGATCGAGTGACAACATTAGCACAACCTTGGAATTTTTCAAATTCGGATGAACAAGATGTAGAACTACGCAAAAAAAAAGGTGTCTTAGGAGCATCATCACTCCCCTTAGAAGTAATCATATCACAATATTCCATCTCAACAGGTTCGATCATACCAATGACATTGTCATTATTAGTGTACGTGTAATTGACCTTAGTATTGGCATTCTTAGTGTTTGAAGACTCTCCCTTCTCATGAGGAGGAAAAGGATCCTTGAAAGCTTGGTGATATGAATTCTTATTATGACTCTCCACAACAATGTCACCATTATCAATGAGATCTTGCACTTTATGTCTCAGTTGGAGACAAGTAGAAGTTTTATGACCAATATTTTGATGATAGTCACAATAATCATTATCATTCCACTAGTAAGGTCATGGTTGTGGGTCATAAGTACACTTTTTGAAGGGAGAAAGAACTTGATTTTGTATAAGAGTCTTGTAGACCACATTGAGAGGCTCTCCCAAAGGGGTGAAATTATGCTTGGGTCGTTTGGGCCAAGTTTTGTTCTTAGAAAACTTTGAAGGTTGCTGATTATTAGTTGTAGTCTTTTCGGTAGCCTTAGCTACTTGTATACTGGAAGTAAGATTAAAAATAGGCTTTGAAGGCTTCACAGTAACATTATCCACCACTCCATCATTTACCACATCTCGGTTCTTATTGATAGTCTTTCCTTTATCCTTGTTTGTGGAGAATCCTTGCTTATTGTCCTTATTCAAAGTTAGCTCTCCTTTCTTGATCATGAAGTCCTCTATTCGCACTGCCTGTTTGATCATGCTATCAAAAGTAAGAGGACCTTGTAACTGTACTTGGTATCCAAAATTGGGGACAATATTGTCCAAGAAGATATTGAGTCTCTCAGACTCTGGTAATTTATGAGGACATTTCGTGCATAACTATCTCCACCTTTGGAGAAAGGTTAGGAAGGGTTCTCCTTGTCACTATTTTAAGTTGCAAAGATCCCAAATATTGACCAGATGTTGAGTGTTATGTGAGTAGTGTTGGAGAAAAATATTTTCCATTTCATCAAAAGTTTTAATACCAATAGGCAATCTAGAGAACCATTCCATAGCAGGTCCACCCAAACTTCGAGGAAATAGATGCATAAGATATGTCTGATCATGCATGAATTCCATAGACAATGCACCAAACTCCCTTAAGTGATCTTGGGGATCAGTTGTACCCAAGTATTTGTCATATTTGGGGAGTTCTACACCTCTAGGAATGCTTCTATCAAAAGGAAAGGGACAAATACTTTCCATTGTAAATTGTTGAGGGGGGTGACCTTTATTCCTCGCAACTTGACTAGTCTAATCTTGCATTTCCCAGACCATTTTCTGCAACTTTGTGGTTTCAGTTTCTTCTTCCTTAGCTACAAGTGTTTCAACATGATAGTCTCGGGGTAACTTGGCCCCTTGTTTAGCTAGC
Organism: Chamaecyparis obtusa; assembly: GCA_027943335.1. Taxonomy (NCBI): domain Eukaryota; kingdom Viridiplantae; phylum Streptophyta; class Pinopsida; order Cupressales; family Cupressaceae; genus Chamaecyparis; species Chamaecyparis obtusa. Next base: position 61,141 of record BSBK01005540.1, read on the forward strand.
TCAAGGAAGTACTTTTCTTTCTCTTCTAAAAGAAGGATCTCCATCATCCTAATGAGACCTTTGTTAGCTTCGGTAGCATCTATATCTTGTTGAGTTATCGCTTTAGGTTCAGTCCCAAGGATCTCATAAACACTTGGACCTTGATCTTGTTGTTGATCATCTTGATTTTGATCGAATGGAGGAGGATGATAGAAATAGGCAGGTTGCTACCCACCTTGAGGTTGTTTGGAGATTGATCATCATTGTAGAATGGATTTTGGTCATGTTGAGATTGACCATGGGGTTGCTCATTCCGAGGTGGACCATGACATGGTTCATTAGAAGATTGACCATGATATTGATTATTTTGAGATAGATCAGTTTTTTGATAATACTTGCCCGGTTGGAAGTCAAACGAATCTGCCATCATGTCATAGACTTGCTTAGTAGCTGAAGACTTGACAAAGTGATGTGAATGAGTTCGAGAAGGTGCAGCCACAGTAACCTTTGGTGAATGATTAAGATCAAAGGATTTAAAAAATTTTGGTGGAAAAATATCTTCAATAGTACCAATAGGTTCAATGATAGGACTATTCTCAGTAGGATTAATTGGCACAATAATAGGAGTAGTTTGTTTAAGAGATCTTCCAAAGTTGTGGAACAATGATTGGTCTTGGAAGTATGAGTTATCTTGGTCTTGAAATGAAAAAATAGGTTGAGCTTCAAACAATGGGTTGAAGCACTCTTGAAACACCGGAGGTGACGATTGAGATGGACTATTCTTTAAATTACTCAATGAGGAAAATGAGGATGTCTCACAAAGTTTAGATTTCGCAATGGATTCAGGAGGCTCTATCTCTTGATTAGGAGATTCACTTCTATCTTGATCACAATTTTGAATAGGATAAGTATTGCCACTTCTAGTTGTGACAGTCATAGACGAAGCTTAAATAAGAGGAGATTCAGGACAAAGCTAGACTCAGTCTCTAAAAACAACACAAAAGAGATAAGGGACAACTAGGATGCAAGATGAATCTGGTATGAATCATCAAAAGAGGGGGCTAGAATAGCTGAGATAGACTATCGCAACACAAGATACAAAAGGCATAAAGAGATAATGTAAACCAATGAGAGATGACACAAGTCAAAGCAAAGATCGATCGATTCCTAACTCAAAACAACTAGTTTTTGACATTGAACGACAGGAAAGTAGAAAAGTAGACCTCAGACAAAAGGTGGACTAGATTTATGTCATTGATCAAGCACGTAAGATAGCAATCAAAGAGTTCAAGCAAGCAATTGTCTTCAAACAATGAGCAAGGGGCAAAGCAACCTTGCACATGAGCAAGAATAGTGACTTAGTATTTCTACTCCTTAAGAACTACTTGTGTATGTTCTTGAAAATGTTTTAGCAGGCACTTAGAACACAACAACATCCTATCAAGCTATCTACAGGGATATGGATTTTCTAAAAGGATTCCTCAATATACGCAAGGTACGTGAGGCACAAATCCATAGATGAGAAAAATCTGAAATCACATAGCCGAGGGGAGATGGTAACCCAAATCTCCTCCTTCACTTCTCAAAGGTATAAATTTCTTTGTGGCTTAGCCAAGAGTGAAATCTAACTCATTCCCAAGAGAGGTGTCTTTGGATTCACCTCCCAATATTTATACTCTGCCAGAACATGGGAGTTAAGGTCGTCCCTTGAGGTGATGAAATCCCCAAGCAGGCCTTGTAAAAATAAAAAAGTAAGTAATTCACTATCAAAAATATTGGAAAGCACTAAAGGTGGAACACTTAACTCTTCAAGTAAATGTGAAGTGAGGAAAAAAAGTGGAACATTTAACTCCTCACACAAACTCAAAGTGAGTCCACACCTTAGAAAACTAATGAGATCAAGAAAGCATAAAAAGGGAGAAACTTTGTGGAACACTTAATGCTCTTTTCAAGTAGACCCCTCCCCTATGTATGAATGCTGACCTTGCATCCAAAGGGTAGTAATGAGGGGTGATTAGAAATAAGCAAATCCAACACCCAATTTAGCTAACAAGCTCAATCAAAAGTACTCTAAAGTTTCTTATCAATACTACTCACAAATGAAAAAGGGTTGAATCAATGGAATATTTAACTTTCCAAGAAAACATAGAGTGAGTCCACAAAGTGGTGCATTTAACTCCCTATGCAAACAAGGAATGAATCCATGCCCTCAATCACTCAATGGGATATCTGATATTGGAAACCAAGAATTACTTATGGTTTAAACACAAGCATTCACTTACACAAACTTGTAAAAACAAATCTATGTTCTTTCATTTCTCATTAAGAGCATCAATTGAAATGTGTTCTATGAAAGCATGTAAACACTCAAGCCAAACACATGAGAGGTTCATTCTTATTTCTAAAACCCAAATGTTGTAGAGATGTAACAAAATACCTCAAGTCCAACGCAACGCGCTTAGTAGATTTTACCTTTTTTTTGTTTGTTTTAAGAATTTTACATTAAAGCAAGCCATGAACCTTCAAATTATCAAGACAAGAAAACAAGAAAATAAGATATGCAAACTATATCCAATTTATGCAAACCCTAAGATGGTTAGATATGAAAATCAATTGTTACGAGTTTGATTTAACATATGTAACATTGTTGTCTTCAAGACAGTCTTTAAATATTGATTTATTTGACCCACCAAAACTCCAAACCAAAATTTATGGAAAAAAAAAAGTTTGAAGATAATTACTATATCTATCACCTCATAAAATTTTAAGGTCTGATAACCTCATTTGATTCCTCAAACAATTGCTTTTTCAGACTGCAAATTCTGATCCACATCCCTGTCATAATTCAGATTTAAAATACCAAACCCTGCCTAGGGAATCTCATATCTTTCTCTAAAAGAATCCAAATGAAACCAAAATAATTTCACAGTAACTATTAATGAATCTAGTTTCCAAATATGTAAGTCATTTATTTTTCCCATTCATAAATTATTTTCTAAGAATAAATCATTTCCTGCAACTCCAATACAGATTGTTAAAAACCAGCTTTCACTCAAATTCCCATAACTTTCACAAATCTACATAAAAATGACTCAAACCAAAAGGAAATGAAATATAATTCATTTATATTTCTAATGAATATTATTATAGGTCTTTATTCTTCACAAGTTTTCCATACCAAATGTTTCAATTGGACTATATTCAGGGAATCTCAAATCTGCAAATACCCACTTTCACCAAAATGATGATAACTTATTCATTTATTTATAAAAATGAACCAAACCAAAAGCATGAGAAAGAGGATTCATCATTATATCCATCCATTAATATATCATAGGGTTTCCAGGCTGTACATGGTCATATAAGGCCTGGAACCAACACTAAAATTGAAAAACCAATCAAGAATGAGGCCAGAAATTGATCTTTTCTGCCCCACGGTGGGTACCAAAATGTGTATGATTGAATGTGGACCTCAAATCTAACACACACGCAACATATTACTTACTCACACGATTGAATTACAAGAAAGAATATGAATTATTCAATCCGAAATCTGTTGTGAAGCGACCTGTTGCCTCCTATGTAGTCGGGGTGTTTAAAATTGCTCTCAGATTGAAAGCCAACAACCATAAGACTGATTCTACAATGGAGGATTTAAAAGAAAAGCATATGCATAAAATCAAATTGCAATTAAACTAGTATGAATGCAATTAATCTAAAATGAGAATGCAAATTATTTTTGGTATTTTCAAATAAGAATGCAACTAGATTAAGAACAAGTAAGCAAACTAATTAGATGAGAGAAAATGCAATATTATGCTAAATGAACTAACTAAAATAATGCACTCAAAAGCTTTGAATCTCAAGAGATGTAGTAGAATTTTGCTATCATCTATGTGCTCTCAAAAGTTGGATCTTTGGAAAGGGAAAACAAACTCTTTAAATAGAAATGCCAAAAGGGGAATGAAGAGTTTCTTGATTTGAAACTCCTAACTCTTCATTCCTCTTTGAGAATCTTCACTTGTTTGTTGGAGAATGAGACAAATATGCAAGCAATTATTTAATTAAAAAATGGAATTTTTGCCACATGTGGGGTATGACTCTTTGAATAATTCGAATAATTAAATTCAAATAAAGAGGTGTCCATTTGAATAACTAAATAATATTAATTCCTTTTTGATGTGTAACTAGCTAAAGGGGGTAGATTTAATTTAATTAGAAAGCACTTAGGACTTTAGAATTAAATTAATTTATCATAGGGATAATTTAGCTAATATAAGTCAAAGACTTTAGGAATTAATTTAGTATTTGATTATTTCCATTTAGGATCTTTGCAACTGACATCAAGTCAAATAGAGCCAAGTAGGAGAGAGAAAATTGCCTAGTGAGATAGGACTTTGATGACAGAAAATTGAAGAAATGCACCAAAATTGATTGAAATGATTAGGTGCCAATTTTGGGGTATTACAACTTCAAGAATGAAAGTTGGCTTCTTATGGGGGACTTCAACACCCCTCTTATGGATAGTGAAAAGTATGGTGGCATCCTATCTCAAGATGATAGTAGAGAAGATTTGCTTAATTTTATTAATGATGAAGGTTTAATTGACCTTGATCTCCAAGGTTTAAATTTTACTTGGTTTAATCAGTGTGCAGGCCCCCAAAACATTCAAAGTAAGTTGGATAGAGCTCTTATTTCCCATGATTGGATCTCTAAATTTAGCTATACGCTGACCTCCTTCCCTAAAATTGGTTCTGATCATCATCCTTTGTTGTTGGAGGTCAACCTGATTACTGCTCCTAAACGCTTTCCTTTTCAGTTTGAGAAGATGTGGCTAAGTCATCTTGACTTGGAGAAAAATATTTTGGAATGGTGGAACATTAAGGTGGAAGGCACTGCAATGTTCAAGGTCACTAGAAAACTTAGAAACATAAAGGAAAAAGTTAAAATATGGAATAGAGAAGTTTTTGGAGACATCTTTAAACAGAAGAATAAGGCTAAAATTGACCTCGCTACTATTCAGAAGACCATTCAAACTCATGGTCTCTTAGATTCTCTTAAGGCTAAAGAACAAAAGGCCCTTATTAGCTACCACAATCTGATATCAAAAGAGGAAACCTATTGGTGTTAGAGGTCTAGGGTAGTTTGGCTTAAGGAGGGGGATAGAAACACCAAGTTTTTCCACCTGACCACTCTCAAACATAGGGCTACTAATCAAATAGCTAAAATTACTATGGATAGGGCTGAGATCCATAAAGAAGTTGAAATTAAGATAGCTGTTGTAAAAAAAATTTCTATCCTTCTCTCGGTTGAGGAAAATCTAGATAGTAGTTGTCAAGATCAATTACTAGAAGCAATATCTAGTATTGTTAATATTGATCAAAATAGGGTTCTTCAAGCTATTCCTTCTAATAAGGAGATTAAGGATGCTATTTTTTCTTTTGAAGGAGATAAGGCTCCTAGTCTAGATGGCTTCCCTATGTTTTTCTTTCAAAAATTCTAGTTTATTGTGGAGAAGGATGCTTCTAATGCTGTGAAGGAGTTTTTTGGTTGCAGGCACCTTCTCAAAGAAATAAATGGAACATTCTTAGGCCTTGTTCCTAAGATTTTTTGAGCTCACTCTTTTGATTAATTTCAGCCTATTAGCTTATGTAACTCCTTCTATAAGATCTTCTCCAAAATTCTGACCTCTAGGCTCTTGCAAATTCTTCCTTTTTTTATTTCTCCTCAATATAATGGTTTTGTTCCGAGAAGACAGATTCTGGATTTGGTGGTGTTGGTCCATGAGAATATCCATTCATCCATTAAGGGAAACAAACAAGGTTTTATCCTTAAACTTGATTTGGCTAAAGCCTATGACCGGCTTGACTAGAATTTTTTATGCTTGATTTTTAAGTAGTTTGGTTTCAATGAAAGGGTCATTCAAATTATCTATCAACTGATATCTACTACCTCCTTTGCTTCTCTTATCAATGGAGCTCCCACCAAGTTCTTCAAAAGTACTAGAGGTCTTAGACAAGGAGATCCTATTTCTCCTATCTTGTTTACTCTATTGGCTGAAAGCATGGGGAGGTACTTTCAGTTACTGGTTTCTAAAGGTATCATTTTTGGTCTAAGACCCTCCTCTAAAACTTTGATCTACTCTCATGCTCAGTTTGTGGATGATACCATTATGATGGGTACTTCTACTATTAAGGAAGCTAAAGCCTTTAAATCAGCTCTAAATCTTTATACCAAAGGTACTGGTCAGCTTCTTAACTAGTCTAAAAGAACTCTATTTTTCATAAACACCCCGGAGGATAGGTAGTGTAAAATGGATAGTATCTTAGAATGCAGTATAAGCTCCTTCCCCTCTTCCTATCTAGGCTTGCCTTTGGGCTTTAACATCAGTGACTCTTTTTGGAATCAGATGGTGGAGAGATTTTTTACTAAGATGGTTGGTGGGAAGGGTGCAATTCTATCTTAGGCTGGGAAGATTACCTTGATCAAATCTTCTCTTCAAAGTCTCATGGTTTATGCTATGAGTTTATTCAAGATGCCCTCCAAATATGTGGATAAAATTGAAAATATCCTTAAACATTTCCTTTGGTTTGGGGTTCAGGAAAGAAACCATATACCTTTAATTGCTTGGGAGAAGTTTTGCAAACCGAAGTCTATGGGGGGAATGGGTCTTAGGCCTATAAAAATTATGAATAAAGCCTTGCTGGCTAAGAAAATTTGGTGTATTTATGAAGACTCTAAGGACTAGAATACTATTTGTAAACATAAATACCTTTTTGATTCTCCTTTCATTGACCAATTTCTTTCCAGCTCAGAGAAAGTGGAAGGCTCTATTTTTGGAGGAATATCAATGATGCCAGAAGTATAGCTAGTAAAGGAAAGTTTTGGAAGCTGGGGAATGGATATAGTATTAATATTTGGAATGATCCTTGGCTATTTGAAAAACCCCTCAATTGTATCTTTAATAACCCTAAGGATATTAGCATATGCTCTTATACTTTTTGTCCTAAAGTGAAAGACTATTGGAGAGGTAACTGTTGAATAAAGTTGGCTATGATCAATCCTGTCTTCCATGAAATTGATAAAGCCCTCCTGGTTCAATGCTGCTATGCTAACAAGGAAGATACTATAATATGGGGTCCCTCATCTAATGGAAATTTTTTGTGGTGTCTGCTAGTTTTATCCAAGATGATGTGCCTGAGGAAACCCCTTTTTGGGAAAAGGTCTAGAATAAGAATCTCACCCCCAAAGTTGAGATTTTCTATTGGATCTTTGTTTAAAACAAAGTTCTTACTATAGACAACCTTAGAAAGAGAGGATTCATCATGTTGAATAGGTGTTGTCTTTGCCAGGAGGCCAAGGAAGATATGAACCACCTTTTTTTGCATTGTCCTTTTTCTCAGTAGGTTTGGTCTTTCTTTTTGCAGGATTGGGCTTTATGCTAGATTTTCCCCTCTACTATCTAGGACTTCTACCAACAATGGTATTATCCAGGTGATAATGCTAAGGACAAAGACAAGTGGATGTTGGCTGCTCCTCATATTGCTTGGAGTCTATGGAAAGAAATAAATAACTATATTTATGGGATAAAATTTGTACTCTTGCTCTGGTGTATGAGAAAGCTAATCGTGCGATGCTAGAAAATTTTAGTACAATCACCCAGTATAGTGGGAACAATAAGGATTCTCAAAGGAAAAAGAATGATCATGAAAATTTTAGTACAATCCCCCTGATGGCTGGATTAACATTAATTTCGATGGTGCGGCAAAAGGCAATCCTGGTCCGGCAGGGTGTGGATGTGTTACTAGGGACTGTAATGGAAATGTTATTGTTGCTAATGTTGTTCCTCTGGGAATTCAAAACAACCATATGGTGAAAGCTTCAGGAGCTTACTATGGGTTACAACTTGCCAACATACTCAATTTTTAAAAAATATGGCTGGAGGGAAATTCATCGAATATAATTAATTGCCTAAAAGGTAATTCTCCTCCGTCATGGACTATTGATAATATTATATCCAAAGCTAAAGAAATTATTACCAAGTGTACTGGTACTTACATACCCCATGTGTAATGCGAGAGTAATACCATGGCAGATAGCTTGGAAAACATTGGGGTTAAGTCTGATGAGGTCATCACCTGGGACAGCGAGGCGGATATCAGAGAGGACACTAAATCACATATTTATTATGATAAAATCAATCATAAGGAAGGAAAGATTGGAAATTATTAATGAGACTCACCTAAGCACTACAGAGTCTGACTGCAATTATGGGAAAGTATGGAATGGGTTTTTAAGAAACATCATTAGCAACAATTCGCATGCTTTTTGGGTTATGCATTTTGGTAATTTCTTTATTAACAGGGATTGCTATCTTGATCACCATGGCCCTAAGTCTAAAAATAGCTCTATGTCACTGAATTTATCTATCATGGGGGGTGATTTGTAGTGTGAAGGGCCAGATAATTGTAATAAGCTTAAGGAAGCTGACATGGCTATGGTTTGGAGGAAGCTGAAAAAGGGTGGAGTGACCTCTTATTTGGAAAAATTGCATGGTTTTGATAAGGAGATCACTCAAAAATTTGCTGAAGGCTGGAATAAAAACATTGTCACCATTGAAGGGACAATGATGGAGATTACTATGGAGCTTATTTCTCAAGTTATGAGAATCCCTAATGACGGATAGAGGTTTTATAGGAATCGCAAGATTTTGGATATGGCGGCTAAAAAGTTCTCAAAATCTATGAAGGAAAAGGTTGATTTTGTGGAAGGCAAGGTTTATGGCTACATTGAACCTATCAAAATCAAGGAGATATGACACCACATTCTGCAGGTTGTGATGGAGTATTTTACCCTCGATGGTCGATTCACTCATGCTCACTCCCATCACTTCATGTTCCTTAACCACTTCAGGTACAAGGATACCATTAACATACCCTATTATCTTCATACTTCTCTGGTTAAAAGCATAAATGAGCATAAGGGGTATCCTAAGAAGGTTATTAAGCATGAGGGTTTGATTCTTCTGATTTATGAGCATATTAAGAGAACCATCCCTAACCCTAGCTCAACTCCTTCCACTAGTAAGAGTAAAATGAGCCCAAGGAATCCTAAAGTTGGGTCTATTAAGAGGAAGGTGGAGGATAATGTGGGTAGCAGCTCGAAGAAAATTTTTTCAAAAGCTACTGAGGAGGAGGATTACTCTGAGGGGTCTGAGATGGAGGATTCTAATGATGAGGTTTCTAAAAATACATAGGAGATGCAAAGCCCTGGCAAGGAGGGGGAAGAGACTAATGATTCTGATGCTATGTCTACTCATTAAGAGCATAAGGAGGAGACTGATAGAAAGAATTTGGAGGAGGAGGACAAGGAGATGATTGGGGAGGGGGATTAGCTGAAAGATGAGGTTCACTTGTAGGGTATTGATGACTCTTAGGTGTAGGGGGATGACACTAAACCCATGTGTAATGAGGATAAGGACATTGCTTTGGGTACTAAGGCTAAAGATGTTGCTGAAGAAGAGGACCCTGACAACATTATTTAGGAGAGTATAGCTGAGGAGAAAGGTAAAGTTGTGGAAGAGGCTAATTTAGAAGGTACTGTGGTACATAATTCCCATAGCCTTGAAGATCTGGTTGATACTATTATTCAGTATGCAGAGAAACAAAAGAATGATAGGGATTTTAATAAAGAGGAGGTTCCCATTCTAGATGAATTTTTCACTGGAATGAGGCATGATATGCCTATTTCTCAAGATTTTGAGGACAACATTCAGGAGGGTAGTGATGATTCCAGTGAATGGAAGGCTAGAGAGTCCTCCTTCAAGCTTATCTTTGAAGATTTTAATGATAGGGAAGAAGTGACTACTAGTGTGTTGTAGACTGCCAAAGCTGAGGCCCTTTATTCCTTTAGATTCAGTAAGTGGTGCTTTCATGAAATTAAAAGGCTCCATTTAAAAAGTAGAAAGCTTGAAGCTAACAATGCCATCCTCCATGAGAAAGTGGAATCTCTTATCAAAGAGAGACCTTCTAACTCCCCTGTTGATGACCTTAAGGAAAGAATGGATAAAGTTGATAATACTCTTATCAATATCCTCCAACACAGTATGGACAGTATGAAGGTTTCCAGCACAAACCTCAAGGCTTTGGTCAATTTGTTGGATAATGCATCAGAGGATGATATTGAGGTTAGGAGTGCTCCTCTATTGGATAGTGGTGGCCCCAATTCTCATAACCATGGGAGGAAAAAACCCCCTCTAATTAAGAAGAACCTAGATGATCTAAAAAGTGTTATTGGCAGGATGGATAACATCCAGGCCAAGATGGAGAAAACACTAGATGAAAAAGCTGGGGTTCTAGATGTGGATGCTTAGCCTAATGTTCCTACTAGTTTTTTGTGTTTCCTGCTATCTTTTTGTCTAGGTTTCTATCCTTTTTAATGCTATCTTTGTAGTCCCTTATATGGGCAGTCTAATGTTGTATGTCTCTTTTTTTGGTGTTATGCTTTCTTCTTCCGATCTTTTGATCCTTAAGCTATAAAGGGTTTTGGGTCCCTTCCAAACCTATTTTTTCTAGTAATCAAAACATTTGATAATATCATAGCCTTTTAAGTCACTCAAAAATTGTATTTTACCAATAATGCTTTTTAGTCGATAGACTTATTGTGTGGGTAATCCATTTGTACCTGTCTCATGCTAGAAATATGGTTTTAAGATGATTTCAAAATTAATACCAAATGTGTTCCAATATAACTACACACTCCACGCACACTTGGTCCCCTTATTACTAATTTTAAAGGATCCCCAAGAAAGAGAATGCACGTACCAATAGTTGATCTTTTTTTAGCATTTCTGGTTAATAATTGGCATATTTATGACTATTAGGACATTTGTGCATCACTACTACTACATTTGTTCACAAGTACTAACAATTTTGAGTGAATGGTTATTGGGGCATCTTTGAGTGGGTATCGAGCAACACTTTGAAATGGTCACATGTTGACCCTTCGACACCTAACAATCTCTACAAGGAGTTTTGTTAATATCATAAGCCAAGAAATATTTTTTAATGTGCCAACTTGTATACGAGGACAACAAAAAAAATCATTGAAATCTAATGAATAATTTAGGCTCTACTAGTGCACAAAGTTAGAGTGTGTGAATATTGGTGTTGTTCCCCTATCTCAATTTTTTAAAAGAGAACATTCTTTATTTTTACACTATTAATTGTGAAAATTTATTAAAAATAAAATAATAAAATAAAATCATATTAAATTTTAATATAATATTCACTTTTTTAATTAAAATTTAATATTAACGAGAAGGTACTTTTAAGATATTTTTAAGATAATTAATATCTCATCTTAAATATTGTAAATTACTAATTTAATTTAATTTTAATTAAAAATTAAAATTATTTTGGTTGTCTTAAATTAAAAATCAAGACAAAAGAAAATGCATCTTCAAATATGCAGAAATGGTATAAAATGGGGCAAAATGATTTTTAGATTTTCTTTGTTAATTTTGGCTTATATCTCTTTGTTTTTTCTATGGCCTCTAGTTAATTTTTGTCAGATGGAAAATATGGTTTGCAATGCCATGGATTCTAGAAAAAATTTCTAAGTGGTCTCCCATTGATCACCAACCAGGTAAATGACTATCCTTATGGTATCTTTTAACCCAATGATAGATCACAGAGTGTAACATAGTCATTTAGTTAATGTATTTAGCGAAAGAATTGAGAAGGACAATTTATGAGTAAATCATTGCATATAGGTTAAACATACTTCTTTTGCCACTCCATTTGCAAAGCCTTTAACAAGTGTTGTGCCTTGTAGACCATTTGTTATAGCTATTGTTTACCTTTCTACTATAATTCCTTTCAAACATTGAATTAATAAAAAATACTTAAATAATAAATATTATTAAAGTTTTTTCTTAAATTAAAGAATTATTTTATTTGTTTTAAAATATAAAAATTAAAACTATTTCAATTGTCTAAAATTAAAAAATTAATAAATAAAATATTATATTTTTAATAGGCAACAAGAAAAAGAGGATCGATGCCATTCCAGCTCATAGTGGATGAGAAGCATGCCCTGTTGCTATTAGGAGGACAAAAAATTACATAGAAAGGAGATGTAGTGGTAAGCATTCAAAATGGATAGGCATCAATAATTTTGGTGGCTGGATGGATCTCTATCATATGGAGGAGGGAGGTCAACAATAAGGGCATACATCTATCAAGGAAGAGCTCTGCGAAATTGTTAAAGAAAAGGGAGAAAAACCAAATGGAAAGTACTCAACTTGACTGCTCTTACTTCATAAGCTACCCAAATTTATTTCCTATGTAATGCTGACAAAACATAAATGCTATTTATTTCACATTTTTCATTAGAATTGGATGTTATTTGCATTACCCACACCCTTCATTTAAACCCTCTTTTCACCACAAAGAAATGATTATCCATTATAATACTTTGGAAACTGCCATCTTGTTACAATGAGATTGGTGGTTATGACATTATGGGGAAACCTTGGCCAAAGGAAAAAACCCGGTGGGAATTAATACCCAGTAATAATTATACTTGTGTATTATGAACATGTTAATGTTCCTTAGCCATGTTAGGAGCTGTCATTACAATGCTTTAGGTACAATAACCTTGTCAAGGGTTGGACCCTATTCAGAGTCTTCAGTAACAAACCCTGTTAGGGGTGGTTGGCTCAGTGCGAGAGCTCACTACTCAATAGAGAAGGCTACAACCTCTTGGATATCAGATATTCACTATATCTGTAATGGTGAACTACTACAATGACATTGCTTGTCTGATCAGTTCCTTATGTGTGTTGATGCTTTAACCTCTTGTAAATCTCTATATCACGTTGACTTCTCTTTGCATGCTTCTTCTTATCTATATCATCTTCTATCTCCAACAACATACTCAAATACAAAGGTGCATGTCATATTTATATGCGTAAACAAAACTATTCAGTAATTCAGCCTATAACTAATTACATATAATGCTTCCAAATGAATTGGCTCAAGCATGTTTACATACAATGATATCAACAAGTATATAACACATTTACAATATGCATGTAGCCTTTACAAAACAATATTATACACACTAACCAAAATACTAACAGTCGGCTCCATACTCTGTTCTGTTCTGCCGCTCACTGTCTATGTCACTTCAACTCGCTATAACTTCATCATACTAAATCATCTGATTATGAATTCTTAACCATATCTTAATAACATATCCAAAATATTATCTTCAAGGGCACATACCAAAAATTGGTCATACGCACGTGCACTGATGCTCTGTTCCTTAGGTGCTTCGTAGACTGTCGTGTCTTCCATACTTAGCCATTTTCCTAACCTTCTAAGTTATGCACTGACACCAAAACTTCATATGAATTTGTTGCCATAATGACAACACTAAATCATAGTCATATACAATATTATAGTCAACTTTCCAATAATCTCCCACTTTGTCATTAATGGAAATAAAGTAATATGGTGAAGTTACTAAATTGTATCTTACACAAAAAACTTTCTAACATATACTCTTATCTTTCTCTGTACATCATATACTCTATCTTATATCTACATTCTACTATATAGTCTACTCCCCTTTACATCATATACACTACTCCATATTTCTCCCATATTTCTCTACTCCCCCTTTGACATTAATGACAAAGGTGCTCAAAAAATATAACTCCAAGTACTTCCACTGAGAGTACATCTGGGTATGTGACCTTTAGGTTTTGGATCTTTTGCTGCCAAAATGCTTTCAATGCATTTATTGTCTGGAGATGGGTGCACAAAGCATAAGTTAATTTCTCTATATTCTCCAAATTTTTACATGGACCTTGATCATATGTCACAATAGTGGCATCAATCTCCTTGATATTCTAATTTAGCACATCCAATGAGGGTGCAAGTGCATGTCTCAATTGAGCTTGCCTAGCCCTTATCTAAGCCATTTATTTTTCTACCTTCTCAATCTTATTATCCACTTGTCCTTGGTAGACATTATTGCACATATTTATATCTATGGAGGGCTCTAGCACTGGCTTTCTCATAGCTGCCATCATGGATTCAGCTTCCTGAATCTTCTTGGAAAGATCTGATGTAAGTTTGTCATTATCCATACACTTAACTATTATCTTTCCTCCTTTAGCTGTAATCTCCTTCAATATGGCTTGACCAACCTTTAGTGAACTAAGGTCAAGTGAAAAGTTTTCTATCATCACATTCAATCTTTTCTTAAGATATTTTTCTTCTACAACCTTGGATGTTGATTATTCTAGGCTTGAGAAGTTTTCTTTGAAGCATGTCAAGATGGTGTTGACATCATCCACTGAATGTACACTAGACACTTTCCTGTCTCTAGGCAGTAGGTTGTTCAATATGCTTACTGATTCAACAAATAATGGATTCCTCATTACTTGTTTCTCCTTTTCTTTCTCCATTGCTAGTACATTGATCTTCATCAGGTCTTCTTCCTCCCATGAGTCTAAACTTGTTGTGTCAGGGGTTAAACCTCACAACAATGACATTGAGGGCATAGGAGTAAGGAGTGCACTTTGACTAACATCCATTACCTTAGTTTTTACATTTACTAGAATTTCAATAGAGGGCTTATTTATAGGTTCATCTTCATTCTCTTCTTCCTTCTCACTTTTTGGTTCATCATCTTTCTCACTTTCATGTCATGTCAGATCTTCAACCTGAACTTCTTCTTACTTCTTAGGTAAATCATCACTGCATAGAATTTTTGCTTCCTTAGTGATCACAAATGCTTCCTCAAACTTATCTAAATCCTTATCTGATGCTGCCATGGATATTTATACATTGTCAATCACTATAGTGTCTTCTTTTTCTTCCAGTACTTCTGTAGGTGCTGGTACTATGGGCGCAGAATCCTAAGGAATTGTCATCGATGCATTAGGGATCTCTGACTCCTTGGCTTGCTTAGAGGGAACTTGATTTGTAGGTACAATAGGTGGATACATGTGTCTATCCAAGAACACCTTCTCAAATGCTTTTTCAGTCTCCTTTGCAACTAACTCATAATCCTTATTCATGATCTCCAGAGTTCTCAGCTTTTTTCTTAGGTGAGGCTTCACCAAATATAATAGAAATGTTTTCTCTTCAACTAAACAAACATGGAGGCTTTCTTCCACTATCTTCTCCCTTATTTTGAAGTCTTCTTCTATAGTGTGTCTCTTAAAAAATTCTAAGATGTTCCATACACTATCTGGAATGATTGTCTTAAGTTCCAAGACTATCTTATTGAACTTAATCATGTGTTTGATGATCATAGAGTGGATCTTTGATTTTTCTATCTTATGATATTTATAAAAAAAATCTGCAATTTGGTCTAACCTTCCTTCATCAACTATCTTGGTTCTCAATACTTCAAGATTCAGTTTGAATCCTACCTCAAGAGGTGCTTGATATTTTCTAGCTTGGCTTCTTGTGGATCTTGAGGATGAATAGCTTTCAAGAATCTGCTTCTTCCTCTTAGGCATCGTGCTAGGCTCAGGAGGTGGTGTGGACTCTAGATCAATAGTAGGTGTGGGCGTAGGAGTGTTTTCTTCCATCTTAACCTTCTTCTCCTTAGGGTTATTGGTCTTCTCTATTTTTACTTTTGAAGAGGATGCACTCTCAAGTTGCATTGCAATCTTGGCTTCCCTTGCCTTATTTAGATCTTCTTGAGTGACACCATGAATTTTTAGTATCTCAGAGGTGATCTTTGATGCTTTTCTCTTGGTAGCTGCACTATACAAAACATAATCTACTTGTCTTGTTTTCCCCTCATAAGTACCCCATCTTGGTTCATTGGGATCCTTGGGCACTGGTAGGAGGACTTGTGCACATGCTTCTAGAATATGCTCCTCCACTTCATAACCAAGTGGATGAATCTACTTAGTTCTAGCCTCTACTGCTTCCATGCAAGTGATATGAGTTTCCACCAAGAAATATATACTATTCTTATACTTCTCCACAATACTTTCAGGTATTCTATACCTTCTTTGCATCTTTATTTTCAATGTCTTCATCTCCAATTCCATGTAATCTTTCAAGGTGGTTTCAAATGATGCCTTCAATGAGATTTGTGGTATTGTAGGCAAACTCTTATCAAGGTAAAGATCTGATACTTTACAACCTATATGAAAGTACATATAGATGATTAGTGACCCAAACCTAAATATCTTGCTCTTATCATGCTTAATTTCCCTTAGGTTATCCATCAACTATGCATGCAAGATCTCACACAAGTTGAACTCTCCATTTTCCTTCACTATTCTGATAGCTACCAAAATAGTGGCTACAAACACACTATTTACCATGTTTGCATGCTGAAACTTATAACCTAGTATCATAGTGTATCATCTTAAAATGGAAGCACTTCCATGATAAGAGCATTTATCCCTCTGAGTGAATGGTGTGGGGTCATGTTAAGCACCTTGATTGGGTCTTTGGTTGAGTCTAGCTTTCTCCCCCTGTGCTGCTTCTCTCTCCACCTAATTTCACTATTTTTCTGCATTTCCTAGCACTCTGGATTGAGGTCTTGAGGTTTTTGACCTCAAGGTCAAAGATGACATTGAGGTTCAATGATGACCTTGACCCTAACCTAGGTCTGGGTATACCTCATCCTTGACCCAGGGTTAAAATTTTAGGTTCCCATGATTTATGGATGTCAGGTTTCAGAAAGATTTATTTTCCCACTTCCAGGTCGGCCATTTCAAGTTTCGGAATGGTAAATCCTTAAATTGCATTTAATATGGGTCCATTTCTAAGGGTTAAGGTTACTTGGGATTTAATTCCCTAATGTTGTCCTTCTCTAGAGGATTGTGCCCTAGATCACTATAAAAGGAAGCCTTCCTCTCTTATTTTATCCATCTCATCACTTGACAATCTCTCAAGCACTCAAGCAAGATCAAGCAAGAATTTCATCAAGAACTTTCAAGGAAGCATTCAAGTCCTCTTCTCCATTCAAGTTCTCCATTTAAGATCAATGATTCAAGCATTCAAGCCTTTGAAGGGATTTGGCTCAAGCATTCAAGATTCATTATTTAAACCCTAGATCTAGCCATCATGGTGGTGTGATCTTCCTCAAGATCCATTCATTCTTCCCTCAAGGTGGATTCCAAGCATACAATCATGGAGGTTTAGATTTACATTGTTATGTTAAAGTTTTCATATCAATGTACTTATTTACATTTGAAATACAATTGCATATCTATTGAATTTCATAGCTTCATTGTTAGATCTATTTCTGCTACTTGCTAGCTTTGACCATTTCAATTTCATTAGTAAGGTAGATTCCAAACCGGGGTTTGACCAAGGAAAACCCCTCAAACAACAAACAAAAACCTCCATTTTCTTGTAGGTACAGGTGCAGAACTATGGATCTCAGCTTGGATTTGGATACCCTTTTCAGTGAACTTCTGAGATCTGCGAACAAAGTAAAGGATGAACTTCAAAATCCCAAAGTAGTCTTTGACCTTTTATCAGGGTCAAAGTCTACCTATTGCCAAAAAGACAAAATGTTTCTTGGTTTTCTTCATCTTCACATTTCAAGTCTGAAACAAGTTGCAAAATTGCCCAAAACTATACACAGACATCAAAAATCAGCATTTTCTAGATCTGCCCTATTTTGAGGTTAGTATTTGCCTTTCAATTATTTTAGATTTCAAGTATATACTCTTCATAGGGAAATATAAGGTTTTCTCCTTCATTCATATTCTCCATAGATTGATTCTATTGTGTATTAACATTTTGGTTGATCAATTTGGATCTCTCCTTTGATAATTTGGATTTAGAAGTAGATCTCATATTTCTCCCATTCACTTTAACACACACACTATTTCAACCTATTCATTTTGGTGAACCTGACATACTTACCCCTTTTCTTTTGTGGATTTAGATGCCCTATTGTGTTACATTTTAGGTCTTTTTTTGTATTTAGACTAGATCTAGTTTATGCTCTTTCATTTTAAATTAAAAAATAAAAAGAAAAAAATCTATATATTCAATAAAATTCAAAAACATTTCTTCCATTTCATTTTACTATGGAGATTGTTAAGATGTTGTGGTGTATGGTTATGTTCCTTATTACTCTTCTTTTATCATCTCTTTACAATACCTATGATTTTTATGAGAGTATTGTGTGCTATAATTGTGTCACACTTCTATGAATCATTACATTCAAGAACACTCAAGAATGAGGTCTCAAAAATTGATCCATAGCTCCCTAGGCATGGAGTGCAAGGGTTTTAAGAATGCTCTCAGCTAGAGCTATTAAGTCAATAACCTTTCTAGTAAACCATGCAATGGGAGATTCAAATGAAGACAAGGGCAAGAATGCCAATATCCTCAAGAATCAAGAATGAAAATGCAATTCTATGCTATGCTAGAAATGGAAATGCAAGCTAAGCTATGAAAATGAAAGAACAAGTATTACCAAGCCTCCTAGTTAAGCTAGATGAATTAATCTAAAGCATAAAGGAAATCTAAGCTAAGTATGAAGCTGTGAATGCCATGATAATGCAAGAAATGAAACTATGATAACATGTAGATGCAAAAGCCAAGAATGCTCCAAATCTTCAAAAGCTCCAAATGTACCTAGAAAACCTACAGCATAACATTAGCATAAAAACCTAAGATATGAAAATGAAGAAGAAAGCTCTCCTTTTATAAGAAATGAAAAAGGAATGGACCATGGAGATTAAGAGGAAAAAGATTTAATCAAGGGTGGAGCATCAAAGAGGAGCAATCCATGTGCACAAGTATCCTCCAATAGGAAAATAAGAGTTGACTTTTGTGTCCATATGAGACAAAAAGTGTTTTTTCCCTTTTTATAAAATAAGAATAATGCTTTATTTGTGCAACTTAGGATAAGAGGAAAAGTGGGGGCTTTTTATTTATTAAAAGGGAGGAAATATTCCTTTTAAATAAATAAAAACTTAGGATAAAATGGTTAGCCCATAGAAAATAATTGAATAAATGATAGAACTAGGATTTCATCAAGAATAAGCAATTGATGATTTAGCAAAAGGGGCTAATAGTCTAGGTGACCATTTTTAGGTGTATACATTTGCCCCTCTTTGACTAATGTGTGATCAATCTGGGAACACATGCAGTCAAAGAATGAAGTTGAAATGTGAGATCGATTTGGGATCACAAAGCAACTCAGATCAGCCAAGAAAGCAAGAAATAGCCAAGAAGGCAAGCAAATAGCAATCTGACTCCAAAGAATGAAGTGCAGAAAAATAGCAAATCCTGCATGGTTAGCCTGGTAGCGATAGTACTGAACACTTAGGAAAAAAATAGCCAATAAGATATGATGTGTCTACCCCCTTGGGATCAAAAGTGAAATCTAGGTAGAGGGAAAGTAGAAGCAAGAGAGACATGATCAAATCACTAGAAATCATAATCGAAGAAAGAGAACAGAATAACCATTAAGAAGTGAAGATATGCCCCACACATGGGACACGGGGCATGAATAGTGAATGAAAGACTAGAAGTTTGAAAGAGATGGAGATGAAGAGGTGAAGAATGCCCTAGTGAAGATCGAAGGATCAGGCCTCAAAAGGTCAACCAACTATGTGAAAGAGGGGGAAAAGGTGATTTGGGCGATCAAGGTGAACTCAAATTTTGGTTTCGATCCTGAAATAAAGAGAAAATGATGGGATATGAAAGACAAGAAGTGAAAGACATGATTGGGAAGAAGCGAAAGGGGAGCGCAGTTTGATTAACAAGTCCATGAAAGATAAAGGAGAGCTCTCTCCATATGCAAGATGCAAAACTAACTAACATGAACTTAAGAATGCAAGCTACATGAAAAGTGGTTTACTTGCAAGGTTACAAAGCCAATAGACATCTAATATTCATCATCAAGTGTTATTGGTAGCGTCACAAGATCATACAATACACACTAGCATAACTATGTGGATATGAATATGATCTCTATCAGATAAAAATGTGAAAATCCCACCTAGGCATCAAAGACATGTAGGTCCAGATGACTAATGCAGTGAGATCACCTAAATTTTGATATGGCAAGATTATGCTTGTATGAAGACACATGAAAGTTAGGATAACTAGAAGCATGCACTCACAAAATAGTCAAGGATAATACC
Source organism: Chamaecyparis obtusa (assembly GCA_027943335.1). Lineage (NCBI taxonomy): Eukaryota > Viridiplantae > Streptophyta > Pinopsida > Cupressales > Cupressaceae > Chamaecyparis > Chamaecyparis obtusa. The sequence goes on from BSBK01005540.1 coordinate 81,278, forward strand.
TTGTCAATCCCTAGTGTCAAGTAGGACTAGCATAAATGCTAATGATAGTAAGGATCAACAAAATATACCCACAAGTAGAAAGAAAATAAAACATGTTCTCATTCCCTCAATTTTCTAGCTATGCATCATCAAAAATGATCATAGGGGGAGAACACTCAGCAAAGAAATCATCACAAACAGCACACAAAGAAATAAAGTCAAACAAATCTCAATGATTCAAGTGCATGTGTGTAGGTCATAGAGTCAAACTTTGAGTATTGCATCTGCCAGTGAGAAATATTGCATCATCTAGACTGTGGGTAGGACATCTGATAAGTGTTAAGAAACACTCGACACTAGGGTAGTATTGAAAAACACAGCTAGGGTGGTGTTGATAAACACCATTTGTCAGGTGCCTAAGAAACCCAGATGCACAAAGAGACCCAAGATAAGCTTAAAACAACGTATGCCCCCTAGACTAAGACAAGAGTCAATTCCAAGCTAGGAGATGCAAAGCAAGAAGTGGAGTGAATGAGCGCCACGCAAGACTAATAGACATAGGTGCAGAGGGTCTCAAGCAGTGCATGTTTCCAGGTTTTCACCACTTGATAGATTTATTGCAATTTTTTCAGGACTTTTTTATAATTTTTTTGTATTTTTGCTACCAAGGCACATGTTTCTAGGTTTTCACCAAGGCACTTTTTCAAATTATTTTTATTTTATTTATTTTATTTATTTTTTTGGTGAGACATCAAAGCACCTATTGCTAGGTTTTCACTAGGATGCTCATTTTTTAAGTACTTTTTATGCTTTTTAGGATTTTTTCAGCATCATATATGAATTTTTTTAGAATTTTTTCAGGATCATAAAGTATGTACAAAGAATGCCCTACATAGAAATGGGCATCAAGAATCTGTTTCCTCTGATGTAGAGAACTGATAGGCCCTAGGCCCAAATGTTGCAACTATGATGATAGGAGGTCTCAACCAGTTCGACCAATAATAACCAGCCCTAAGCAATGTCTAAGCTAGTAGAGGATCGTTAGAATGTGATCCACATATGCCATCGTGGATGTCAGCTAGCACTTTTTCTGACTCCTCTATTTCTAGACACTTAAGGAGAGTTCCATCTAGACCCTTCCTATACAAGTCACCAGAGACAAAGGCAAAGTGTAAGGGATGGTGGGAAGAAAGGCGTGGTGGATTTGTAGGAGGAATATGAGGTGGAAGATATGAAAAGATGGTAGGATTGTAAGATTTGTGAGCAGGATAGTGTAATTCATCCACCAGGAACTTGAAGTGAAATTTATGCTTTTTCATTTGTAAGATGGATGTCAAAGTAACCAAGGCATTAGCAACTTTTTTCTCAACTCTAGGAATGGGCTGAAGTGTAACGGATATGAGATCATGCTTGAAGTAGTGCACCATTTTTTTTAGAGAATCAACTTGTTATCTTTTATTTGAGAATCATTATTTTTTAGCATATTTTTATTTTTACTTTTCTTAGGTTCAGATACCGCCACAATGTGGTTTTCACCATTCAACCATTGCTCTTTTCTTTTGATGTGATGACTGTGATACTTGATTGCTAATTCAATCTTTTTTGTTGCTAGTTTGCTGGTGGAAGAAGTAACAGGTGTTGATGCGAGATGAAATGAAGTGACTGGTTCAATAGAATTTATGTGAGGGATGTCATCTCTGGTGACAAGAGAGGTCAAGCTTATAAGGTAAGCTCCAAAAGTAGCTAGATCTAGAGTTGTCATAGAAGGACCAACGTAGTCGACTAAGGCAATACAGGGAACAAACTCATCAGACCCGACATGAGACTCATCAACAATGTTAGGTGGGTTAAGAGAGGTATGAACCACATCAACATCCATATCTATCATGGGAGGATCTTTTGGAAGAGGCTTAAGATGCCAAGAAGTAGAGATACTCATGTCATTATCTGAGAGATCACCTCTTTGTAGCAGTCGTGCAATGTTGTGACGTTGTCTATCATAGTTCAATGATTCTTTAGGCACATAGGTTCTAGACATAGAGGCCTCATCTATATCATCAGTAGATATACATTCTTCTCCCCAAAGAAGTGAAGTAGAAGGAAGATCATCTCCCATTTGAGTCATAGTGTGTAGCAGTGACTCATCTGTATCTATGTCTGAATCACTGAGCATGGGAGTATTTCTGGAATTATCAAGAAGGAAAAATATACCCTCATCTTCTCTATAGATCCACTCTTGAATAGCTTTTTATTCTCTTTCTACTTCTAAAGGAATGGATGAAGGAACAAAAGTATCAAAGATTGTCATAGCAGAAGTGGAAGGCTTCATCTAATTAGAAGGTCTCCCATATGACCTAGGAGAAATAGGTATAGAAGCAAAGGAATCCAACATATATTCACCCATACCAAGGCTCATCATCTTAAGTGTTTTCTCAGTAGCAACTAGAGACATACTAGGATCAACAAAAGGTTCATTATGAGGAACAATTTTTTCAGTAGCAGCAAGAGCATTAATAGCAATAGTATGCTCTCTAGGAATCACAACTTCAATGCCATTGTACGGAAATTTGACACACTGATGATAAGTGGAAGGAATAGCCTGCATGTCATGGATCCAAGGATGACCCAAAATGATGTTATATGTGAGTGGGATGTCCAATACTTGGAAGCTAATATATTTCATGATAAGGCCCACTCAGACAGGCAGTGTGACAAGACCTTTGGAAGATCTTTCCACTTCATCGTAAGCTTTTATAGTAATCTTCTTCTTAGAATCCATAGAAAATTCTGACAAACCCAATTGTTGTATGACATTGAAAGAAACAATATTTAACCCTGCACCATTGTCTATTAGGACTCGGTGGACTCGGGTATTGTAGACTAGAACTTCAATGTGTAAAGCTAGATTATGCGGCTAAGCAATAGATATGTCATCTTTTGTAGAAAAGGAGAGAGATAGCGGAGATGAAATGTGGTTGACCATAGCCTGAAATTGATCTAGATCAATGTCATTGGGAACACATGTTGTACGTAGAGCCTCATCAAGAATCTCTCTATGCGAAGGAGATAACTAAAGAAACTCAAGGATAGATATATGTGCTGGTGTCTTTTGCAAATGTTGGACAAGATCATAGCTAAGGGTGGTTGAAGGAGCCACTTGTTTGGAAGGAAAAGCTTGCTTGGGATCTTGTGCAATTTTAAGGACAATCTTGGCTTGCCCCCTAGTAACAGCATTTAGTGTCTCACTTTGGGAAGATGAACTACCATGTGTTTGCAAGACCAACTTTGGCTTACCATGATTGGCTTTATTATCCTCTTGAGAAATCATCATTAAAACACTCTCAACGAGCTCTACCATGTTGATCATAGGTGTATTAGAAGGAGACATGTAATTGATCTTAGCATCATGATTCTTCTTATGTGTTTGAGAGGTTTCCCCCTTATCATGCTTAGGTAGAGGATCTTTGAAAGCTGTGTGATCAAAATTTTTAGTTAAGCCATCAGTGGAGATTGTGCCATTCTCAATAAGATCCTGAATATCATCCTTAAGCTTAAAACAATTATCTGTCAGATGTCCCTTGTTTCTATGATAATGACAATAAGAATCCTCTCACCACCAATCAGGCCTATTTATCGGATCCCAGTTACCAGGTTTATCAGGAAGCATAAGATATCCATTATCAACCAAAGTCTTAAGGATCACATCATAAGGTTCTGCCAACTTGGTATAGACTTGCTTTCGAAATGAATTCTTAGGCTTATCTGCATATTGAGGTTTAGGACCACTGTGAGCATTGGCAGCTTCTTGTTGTTTTGCTGCATAGATAGCATTGGAGAGATTGAAAGTAGGCTCTTTAGCTTTAGGACCATCAACAACCCCATCATTAACAACATACTTGTTTTTATTCCAAGGTTTTTTATTTTCTTTGCCATTTCCTTTAGCATCCTTATTAATAACAATATCCCCTTTTCTTATAGCTACATCCTCAATTTGATATGCACTTTCAACCATGTCATTGAAAGAAGAGAACAGTTGTTTCCTTAAATCATAATATAGCTCAAGCACAAGAGTGTTGATGAAAATGTCAATATTTTCTCTCTCAGGTAACTGACGAGGATACCTAGAATACAATGACCTCCAACGTTGTAAGTAAGTTGCAAATGGCTCACCTTGATGTTGTCTTAGATTACCAAGATCTATCATGGTGACAAGTTGTTGGATGTTGTAAGAATAATGTTGGGTAAATTGTTGAGCCAATTCATCAAAAGTCTTAAGAGGTGGTGTCAATTTTGCAAACCATTCCAAAGCTTGGCCTCTTAAACTTCGAGGGAATAATCATAGAAGAAATGTGTCTTCATGAAGAAAGTCCATGCTAAGAGCGTAAAAGTGACGAACATGGTCATGGGGATCACCATTTCCATCATACTTGTCATATTTGGGAACCTCAATATCCCTAGGAAATGGAACCATGTATAGAATCCTATCAAAGGGAAGGGCACAAATTGATTCTACAAAAGAGACCTTTGGAGGCTCTCTATCTATTGCCATTTGGGTAAGGTGTTGATTTTTCCAACATAGTTCTTCCTGAAGGACTTCCAATTTAGTTGGTACTCTTTGTTGGACAATTTGTCTAACATCATAACCGGGAGGAAGCTTGTATCCTCTAGAAGTCATATATTGAAAATATTGGTCACCATTACACTCTAAAAGCTTATGCATCATTCATTGGGAGACCACATCTTGCTCAAATCTCATAAGATCCTCACTAGAAATCTCATCATCAGCCTCTGCCTCATGTTGAGAGGGAGGAGGTCTAGGAGGTGAAGAAGGCATACCAAAAGTTGGTCTTGGAGGAGATCTCGGTGGCGTGTTGTTGCCATTGTTTCCATTGATAAAAAGAGGTCTATGCTCATGAGTACGAGTCTCAGGTTGCTCATGAAATGTCCCTCTATAAGCCATGCACCTAGCAGCATCCATCCTTTGTTGATTGTGTTCTTTGTCTAAGCGCACTTGGTTATCTTTATGCTCAAAATGTTCTTGCAAGCGTTGAAATTTTTCTTATTCAGTCAAAGTGAGTGAGACACTATCTATGTTTTTGGGAGTCTTGAATGTGGAAAAGAGGAAACCTCCTTTGTACCATGGGGTAGCCTTAGAATCCTTAGATTGGTTAGAACTAGAACTGTTGTTGCTAATGGGTGCTCGTAAGCATCTAGTTGGAGAAGGTAACTATGTATAATTGAATGGAGAATGACTCTCCTATTCAAATTGAGATCGAGTTGTAACCGGCATGAAAATAGATGTTGGTTGACTAATAGAATGAGACAAAGTTTTTTAGATTTGAGATAAGAAAAGATAATAAAGATCACTTGTCAAAGTAGAACAATAGAGAGATGGCTCGTCAAAAGTGCTCAAGCACTTATAGCAATCAATTGACTAAAGCTGAGTAGCGAGTAAGAAGCTCAATAAGCAAGTAGCTAGAGAGGTAACCTGTGATGTGACAAGTGATCAAGAGTAGCATTCATTAAGCTCAAATCCAATAGTTTTAGCTCATTTGTTTCAGTCTAGAACAAGTCTAAGCATGCAGATAACAGTCCAACTTTAGGTAAGAATAGAAAAAGACACTCTACGATAGGTTAAAATGCAAGTTTAGCAGCTCCAGATTGCAACAGCAACAAGACAGCAAAAAGGTTCTGGGTGACACTTTCCAGTAAGCGGGGCAACACTTTTGCAGGGTCGTATGACTCTATGACCAATGAACATAAAAATCTCAGTTTTGAAGCGTTTTGACCAAGTTTGCATATCAATGGATTTTTATCATGGATCAAGCACATAAGACAACAATCAAGGAGTTCAAGCAAGCAATTGTCTTCAAATAATGAGCAAGGGGCAAAGCAACCTTGCACATGAACAAGAATAGTGACTTAGTATTTCTACTCCTTAAAGATTCTACTTGTGTATGTTCTTGAAAATGTTTTAGCAGGCACTTAGAACACAGCAACATCCTATCAAGCTATCTACAGGGATATACATAGCTTTTCTAAAGGGAGTCCTTGATATACGCAAGGTACATGAGGCCCAAATCCATAGATGAGAAGAATCTGAAATCACATAGCCAGGGGGAGACGGTAACCCAAATCTCCTCCTTCACTTCTAAAAGGTATAAAGTTATTTGAGGCTTAGCCAAGAGTGATATCAAACTCAATTCCCAAGAGAGGTGTCTTTCGATTCACCTCCCGCTATTTATACTCCACCAGAACACAGGAGTTAAGGTCATCCCTTGAGGTGGTGTGTCCCCAAGCAAGCCTACTAGAAATAAAAAGTAAGTAATTCACTATCAAAAATATTTAAAGCAGTAAAGGTGGAACAATTAACACTTCAAGTAAATGTGAAGTGATTCCACAAGGTGGAACATTTAACTCCTCACACAAACTCAAGGTGAGTCCAAAAGTGGAACATTTAACTCCTCACACAAACTCAAAGTGAGTCCACACCTTAGAAAACTAATGAGATCAAAAAAGCATAAAAAGGGGGAAACTTTGTGGAACACTTAATGCTCTTTTCAAGTAGACCCCTCCCCTATGTATGAATGTTGACCTTGCATCCAAAGGGTGGTAATGAGGGGTGATTAGAAATAAGCAAGTCCAACACCCAATTTAGCTAACAAGATCAATCAAAAGTAATCTAAAGTTGCTTATCAATACTACTCACAAATGACAAAGGGTTGAATCAATGGAATATTTAACTTTCCAAGCAAACATAAAGTGAGTCCACAAAGTGGTGCATTTAACTCCCAATGTAAACAAGGAATGAATCCATGCCCTTAATCACTCAATGAGATATTTGATATTGGAACCAAGAATTACTTAATGTTTAAACACAAGCATTCACTTACACAAACTTGTAAAAACAAATCTATGTTCTTTCATTTCCCATTAAGAGCATCAATTGAAATGTGTTCTATGAAAGCATGTAAACACTCAAGCCAAACACATGAGAGGTTCAATTTTAATCCCAAAATCTAAATGTTGTAGAGATGGAACAAAGTACCTCAAGCAATTTTAAGCATTTTCCATGAAAGCAAGAGCACCTTCAAAACAATCTTGTTAGACCAACAAGGGTTAGGAAAATCCAAAATCTAACAATGGTTAGCACATGAAAAATTAGATAATTTGCAAAAAATAACTAATCAAATGAAAAAATCTGAAAATGAAACCATCATGGTTGGATTAGGCTCGAAAAGACCTTTCCAATGATATATCACACTTTGATTTTCAATACCATTTGCAAAAAAATTGTCAAAAATGGGTGCCCATTTTCCAGAGGCACAAATTTGAAAACGTTGAAATTTTTAAAATTTTTTCAAAAAGATAGCAGAGAACCTGAAACTTGCAAGATAACAAAAAAATCTAAAAACAAGCTCACTGCTAGGTACAGGTGACAACACAGTCACCAGAAATGTCATGCAACACTTTTCCCCATACGGGTGCGACACTTTATCTCTGGGTGATAGTTCATCCTATATGTAGGTGACAAAACTCGTCAAATAGTGTGACACTTTCTATCAAAGGGGGTGACACTTTTAATTGGTAATGTGTCATGCTACTATACAAAGAACTGTCGCACGACACTGGTAAAATGTCGCGTGACACTCTGAGACAGAAAAACCAGAGACCGAAAATAAAGCTAAAAATTGACAAAAATTTTGACAGAAAATGCAAAATTAAAAGACAAAGCTAATCTACTCTGCCCCACGGTGGGCACCAAAAATGTGTGCTATAATTATGTCACACTTCTATGAATCATTACATTCAAGAACACTCAAGAATGAGGTCTCAAAAATCGATCCATAGCTCCCTAGGCATGGAGTGCAAGGGTTTTAATAATGCTCTCAGCTAGAGCTATTAAGCCAATAATCTTTCTAGTAAACCATGCAATGGGAGATTCAAATGAAGACAAGGGAAATAATGCCAATATCCTCAAGAATCAAGAATGAAAATGCAATGCAATGTTATGCTAGAAATGGAAATGCAAGGTAAGCTATGAAAATGAAAGAACAAGTATTACCAAGCCTCCTAGTTAAGCTAGATGAATTAATGTAAAGCATAAAATAAATCTAAGCTAAGTATGAAGCTATGAATGCCATGATAATGCAAGAAATGAAACTATGATAACATGTAGATGCAAAAGCCAAGAATGCTCCAAATCTTCAAAAGCTCCAAATGTACCTAGAAAACCTGCAACATAACATTAGCATAAAAACCTAAGATATGAAAATGAAGAAGAAAACTCTCCTTTTATAAGAAATGAAAAAGGAATGGACCATGGAGATTAAGAGGAAAAAGATTTAATCAAGGGTGGAGCATCAAAGAGGAGCAATCCATGTGCACAAGTATCCTCCAATAGGAAAATAAGAATTGACTTTTGTGTCCATATGAGACAAAAAGTGTTTTTTCCCTTTTTATAAAATAAGAATAATGCTTTATTTGTGCAACTTAGGATAAGAGGAAAAGTGGGGGTTTTTTATTTATTAAAAAGGGAGGAAATATTCCTTTTAAATAAATAAAAACTTAGGATAAAATCATTAGCCCTTAGAAAATAATCAAATAAATGATAGAACTAGGATTTCATCAAGAATAAATAATTAATGATTTAGCAAAAGGGGCTAATAGTCTAGGTGACCATTTTTAGGTGTATACAAGTATCATTCACTTCATTGTGTTGATGACCCTGTTGGTGTTCTTTTTCCCCAAAGGTCAGCTTGGCATTAGGATTGATAGGGCTAGTGTCACATTCACTCAACACTCCAAATCTGATTGGAAAAAGGGCCAACTAACAAGGATCAAAGACAGATCCTTCTACACTTTGAGCTCCACATCACTCAGGTGGATACACCTCATCTACACACTCATAGAACTTATGTCACACTATAGGCCTGCAAGTAACTGACTATGGAATGATTTTCAAACCCTTATAGGTATCTTGTACCTCACTTGAAACCAATATCTCATGCAATAGCCCTACTTGCATGGAGTGAGTATGAAAACCAAAGACCTACACTAACAACATGAAAGGGAAAGGGTGGGACTGAAAGGAAATGATTTTAAATGGATTGAAAGGTCCCCTGAGATGCCCTAAGTCTCTCATAGACCAGTGCCTTGTCCATTGGGCCACAGAGTCAAATACAGTATTGCAAGGGACAGCTATGAAACAAAAAAACAATATACCCAATGTGTTGATGCCTAACATCAATCACACACCATGACCAAACCTCAACTTAGTTCCCACCTATGCATTCAAATATGTTATTACCCATCAAAGGATTTTGACCCTCCCCTTAGAAGAGACCTATGAATAGACAATACATTAACCAGCATCCACTGGAAGATAAGCATGACCTATCCTTGATATTTCAGCTCATACATACATGAATACTAACCCTGAACCAGTTATCTCTGTGAAGATAACTCCACCCACAAGCTCTTAGGCAATGCAAGGTAGAAAAACCAGACATCCTTGATGCATGACTAATGAGTTTAGAATTCAAATGGAGATAGTTTGACAACAGTAAGAATATATTAACTTCTTACACATAAGACAAATCACTTACAATATGCATTATGTTCTTAGAACCAGCAAGGAAAGAAGAACACTCTACATGTAGAGAAAAGGAGAAAATATCTGCAGGACAAAACCTTTCATGGAACCAGAAAGGAACTCTAAGCTGGAACCACTAGAACTGATGAAAATTCAGAACCTCTACACAATCAAAATTTCAACTATTTATACCACTGGTTACCTTGGAATCCTAAACTCGTAGGATGCAACAAGCTAAGGGTAACCATGGTTAGGGTTTTCCATCAATTAGGCATTTCAAGTTCATCCAAATTTGATACAATTCGGAGGGAAAACACTAAGTCCTAAATGCACTTAATAAACATCAGATCTTCAATCATGAGAAACTCTGAAAAGGCACCGAAGATCAATCAAAAATTTGCAAAATTCAAATTGGAAGAGACCCTACAACTGCTTTTGGTACATTTCATTTACTCCCCTATGGCAAGACACTCCTCTTCTGCAATCATCTCACACCCTGGAGCACACTGGAGCGGTGGAGAAAATCAGTTTTACCAACTCTGGCCCTTTCTATCATCAATTTTAGTCCTTTTTGATCACTGGAAACATTCTCAAAGATTCAAATATGAATCTCAACAGTTATTTCTTTGGTGCCTGCAGAGAAACGACGACCAAAATTTAAACCTTTACCAACTTTAAAATGCAGCCGTCTGATCAATCTCTCTTTGCAGGCTTTATGACTTTCCTTAAAAGTGGTCCTAGTCAAACTTAGCGAATTGGTGACAAAGAACCTTCACCAATTCATGAAACACTTCGCTCATTCGCTAAATAATTTAGCGACTTCCTGACTACTGTTCGCCAAATCACCAAACAAACTAGTGAATCACCTTTTTTTATGCACGAATGTGTGAACAGATTGAATTTTGTCAACACCGCCAGATCTTTATCCACTCCACCAAACCTTAGACCCCACCTGGGCCCGCTTGATGCCACATGTCATATCACCTTTCACTGCAACCGCTGAGTCACCTGGCATAGGACCCACCACCAAGAAAAGCCTTACCTTTTAAACACTGCAAGATCGGAGGGTGGGCGCATGATCACAAGGGGAAAGAATATTCCTTGCGATCACATGTTGACTGTAGATCTTAAATCTCTAATATCGGGCCCCACTTCCATGAAATCCAACTCATCGCAAGCAACCAATAGAAAATTGACACATCAGTGCCATTGAGCAAATAGGTCCCACTGCATGCCCATACAAGAAAATCTAATGGCCTTCATACCACATCAATGACTCTCATTAAAGTGCGGAGATTAAAAGGTTTTCATCTTTTCCTCACGGTATAGCGACAACCACCGATCTTTGTCACTCGTTAAACATCTATCAGACCCTAGCCAACGGGCCCATTGGGACATGTGTCAACTAGTCGCATTATCGCATGTCATAAATTCCTGACATGCGATCATGCGACAACCAATCATTTGAAACCCTTTGAAGACTCGGGCCCCCCATCCATCGCACTTGCGCAGTTAGGGAACGCCAACAAACAGGAAACTGTGAGGTCGAAAACACACAAGATTTTTGATGAAAAAGGATCGAAAACACAAAGTTTCCAACACCAAAAGAAAAGTGCACAAAAGCTGGAAGGCACAAGGTCAAAAATAATGAAGATTTTCACATAGACTGAAAACACCATGGATTTTCAAAAACACTGTGGGTTTTCGACACTGTGGTAGATTCTAAAAATATTTTCCTGTAAACCTTAGAACTTGAATAACTTTCTAGATTTTGTGATTCAACACGTGCAATTTGGACTAGAGCAAGGTGACACAATGAAGAACACAGGGCAGGACACTTTACAAAAATATTTGCAGGGAAGAGGCCATTTTCATAGGATTTTTGCTATGACAGAAAAATGGCCTAACAGTGGCTCTATCTGGGGATGATGGGTAACTTGTGCCCATGTGAGAATTTAGGATTTAAGGGAGAGCAAACCACCCATTGGAAAAAAAAAGGGAACTCAAAAACTAGCAACCGAACAGGAAGGAAAAGCAGACAACAGGAAAGGGAAAGATATTTATAAATATTTACAAAAGAACTTTAATCAGGGACCCTCCTGAATCAAAAATCTGGTTTTCATCCACATATGCAACCAGCCACCTGAAAAAACCTTGATATTCTTGCTGCCACCATATGTGAACATTCATGGGTTGAAGAATAAACTTGCACTGATCACCACCCATGTTCTTCCAGTCATGACTACCATATTCATATTCAAATTTCAAAAAGTAGGGAACATCATCTACTTCTTCCTGCTGACTGGAAAGAATAAAAAACTCACCTTGTAATGTATCAGAAAATAGTACATGAGGAACATCATGCATTACAGTACAATTACCTGGCTGAGAAGGACTTGAATCCTCTTGTTTACCTTCATGTATTGCTTCATCCATAGAGAAACTTGGTTAAAACCATGATATCTCCATAAACCGGATCATAAACCAAGTGAAGGTCCTCTTTAAACATTTTGTGACAGGGGAACAACTGATCTTCATCACTATTTCCATCAAAAGAAGTTATGTCCCAACTGCTAAAAGCAAAGTCTTCAACACTGTCATAATTAGTATCATTCTTGGCAGAAGAAGGAAAAAGGATATGAACAAGAAACTTGTTCATTACTGTAATCTTGATGATAGGACAACACACTATCATGTCCTTCTACCTCTCCTTTTGCAGAGTAACGACATGAGGAGAACTCTGATGAACAAGGATCATCACTATCACTTTGAACACTGGCCTCATTATCAATGTCAAAGGATACATCATAGGGGAGCTGCAAATCAAAATTTAAAGCAGGGGCATACCTCTAAAATTTTTCAGCCAAGAGTGCTGAAATCCTTTCACTGCTCAATGGACTTTGGGCCTTGATATCATTTTCCTCAGCCTCACCCCCAGTGCTACAAATATCATCCTTGTGAGGAATAAGGATACACATTTCTAGCCTTAGATCATCTTGTGTGAAGAAATCAATGCAGGAATCATCAACTACATCATAATCATATTCTTGCCTCTCACACAAATTAAAACATCATCAAAATGGGACAAGAAGACTGCCCTCTCATGTTGACAAGAAGAAAAATCTACAGACAAAAAGGAAATATTGCCATCCTCAAATTCATCTTCAACATCCTCATATGCACTGATCTCAGAATCAACTTCATAGTCAATACTCTCTGCATAGTGAGAATCAACATCAGAAACACTGGCCTCCTCATGAACATAATCAGAAGCCACCAGTCTTAGCAATCTTATGTCCTCTACTAACTGCCAGTTCACCATTTTCAACCTCGCTAATTCCTTCTTGAGAGTAGCAACTTTATCAAAATACTCAACAAACTTAGCTCTCAACACATCCCAAGAAGGGATTGAACATGAAGGCAAGGACAACAACCACTTCCTTGCACCATTAGAAAATGTGTGCACAAATAACCTCATGGCAATATCTTCATGTTCAACATCCATACCTCCAAAAATACCCATGACAACATCAACATGTTGGCTTGCAAAAATAGATCCACCAGCCATGAATCTTGGCAAGCACTTCCCATCCTCAGCAGAGAACTCATTAGGGGCACCTTCAATGCCATCAAAACAAAAGGGGTTATATTCCTCCATAAGGAACTACCCACCACTTATCCCTTTATAGGAGTGCTACACACTTGATAGGGAAACATTTTCAACAAAAGAATACCTGAAAATTTTGTAGCTTGAAACTTGTTGACTAGAAAGCAAGACAGATCTAGAGCTCACCATGCAGCTCCATCAGATTCTTTGTAGTGTAGAGTCACCACCTCCTTGAAGAGGAAAGTATTTCACTAATTTGTGTATCTCTTCCAACCAACTAAAACTCACCAAGATAACATGCACTATTTATCAGAAGATGCACTGATCAAACAGAAACAAATCAGAGCCGCCACTCACAACTAGGTGAGAAAATTTTACAAGTGTGTTTTTTACTTGAGACTCTATTCTAGACTGTCCCCAGTAGAGTTGCCATCTTGTTGGTGTTCTTTTTCCCCAAAGGTTAGCTTGGCATTAGGATTGACAGGGCTAGTGTCACATTCACTCAACACTCCAAATCTGATTGGAAAAAGAACCAATTGACAAGGATCAAAGAGAGATTCTTCTACACTTTGAGCTCCACATCACTCAGGTGGATACACCTCATCTGCACACTCATAGAACTTGCATCACACTACAGGCCTGTAGGTAACTGACTGTGGAATAATTTTCAAACCCTTATAGGTATCATGTACCTCACTTGAAACCAATATCTCATGCAATAGCCCTACTTGCATGGAGTGAGTATGAAAACCAGATACCTACACTAACAACATGAAAGGGAAAGGGTGGGACTAAAAGGAAATGATTTTAAATGGATTGAAAGGTCCCCTAAGATGCCCTAAGTCTCTCATAAACCAGTACCTTGTCCATTGGGCCATAGAGTCAAATACAGTATTGCAAGGGACAGCTATAAAACAAGAAAACAATATACTCAATGTGTTGATGCCTAACATCAATCACACACCATGACCAAACCTCAACTTAGTTCCCACCTATGCATTCAAATATGTTATTACCCATCAAAGGATTTTGACCCTCCCCTTAGAAGAGACCTATGAATAGACAATACATTAACTAGCATCCACTGGAAGACAAGCATGACCTATCCTTGATATTTCAGCTCATACATACATGAATACTAACCCTGAACCAGTTATCTCTGCGAAGACAACTCCACCCACAAGCTCTTAGGCAATGCAAGGTAGAAAAACTAGACATCCTTGATGCATGACTAATGAGTTCAGAATTCAAATGGAGATAGTTTGACAATAGTAATAATATATTAACTTCTTACACATAAGACAAATCACTTACAATATGCATTATGTTCTTAGAACCAGCAAGGAAAGAAGAACACTCTATATGCAAAGAAAAGGAGAAAATGTCTATAGGACAGAACCTTTCATGGAACTAGAAAGGAACTCTAAGCTAGAACCACTAGAACTGATGAAAATTTAGAACCTCTACATAGTCAAAATTTCAACTATTTATACCACTGGTTACCTTGGAATCCTAAACTAGTAGGATGCAACAAGCTAAGGGTAACCATGGTTAGGGTTTTCCATCAATTAGGCATTTCAAGTTCATCCAATTTTGGTACAATTTGGAGGGAAAACACTAAGTCCTAAATGCACTTAATCAACATCAGATCTTCAATCATGAGAAACTCTGAAAAGGCACCGAAGATCAATAAAAAATTTGCAAAATTCAAATTGGAAGAGACCCTGCAACTACTTTTGGTACATTTCATTTACTCCCCTACGGCAAGACACTCCTCTTCTGCAATCATCTCACACCCTGGAGGACACCGGAGCAGTGGAGAAAATTAGTTTTACCAACTCTGGACCTTTCTATCGTCAATTTCAGTCCATCCTGGTCACTGGAAATGTTCTCAAAGATTCAAATTTAAATCTCAACGGTTATTTCTTTGGTGCCTGCAGAGAAACAACGGCCAAAATTTAAACCTTTACCAACTTTAAAACGCAACCGTCTGATCAATCTCCCTTCGCAGGCTTTATGACTTTCCTTAAAAGCGGTCCCAGTCAAACTTAGTGAATTGGTGAACCTTCACCAATTCGTGAAACACTTCGCTCCTTTGCTAAATAATTTAGCGCCTTCCCGACTACCATTCGCCAAATCGCCAAAAAAACTAGCCAATCACCTTTTTTATGCACAAATGTGGGAACACATTGAATTTTGTTAGCACTGCCAGATCTTTATCCACTCTTCCAAACCACAGATGCCACCTGGGCCCGCCTGATGCCACATGTCATATCACCATTCACTGCAACTGCTGAGTCACCTGACATAGGACCCACCGCCGAGAAAAGCCTTACCTTTTAAACACTGCAAGATCAGATGGTGGGTGCATGATCGCAAGGGGAAAGAATATTCCTTGCGATCACATGCCAATCGTAGATCTTAAATCTCTAATACCGGGCCCCGCTGACATGAAATCCAACTCATCACAGGCAACCAATAGAAAATTGACACATCAGTGCCAATGAGCAGACAGGTCCCACTGCATGCCCATACAATAAAATCCAACGGCCTTCATACCGCATCAATGACTCTCGTTAAAGCATGGAGATTAAAAGGCTTGCATCTTTTCCTCATGGTATAGCGACAACCACCGATCTTTTTCACCTATTAAACATCTATCAGACCCTAGCCGATGGGCCCACTGGGACATTTGTCAATCGATCGCATGTCAAAAATTCCTGACATGCGATCATGTGACAACTAATCATTTGAAACCCTTTGAAGACCCAAGCCCACCATCCATCACACTTGTGCAGTTAGGGAACACTAGAAAACAGGAAACTGTGAGGTCGAAAACACACAAGGTTTTTGATGAAAGAGGATCGAAAACACACAAAGTTTCCGGCACCAAAAGATAAGTGCACAAAAGCTGGAAGGCACAAGGTCGAAAATAATGAAGGTTTTCACACAAATTGAAAACACCATGGATTTTCAAAAACATTGTGGGTTTTCGACACTGTGGCAGATTCTAAAAATATTTTCCTGCAGACATTAGAACTTGAATAACTTTCTCGATTTTGTGATTCAGCACGTGCAATTTGGACTGGAGCAAGGTGACACAATGAAGAACACAGGGGAGGACACTTTACAAAAACATTTGTAGGGAAGAGGCCATTTTCACAGGCTTTTTTCTATGACAGAAAAATGGCCTAATAGACCCTTCACTTTTCTCTTGCCTATGATTTTGTGAAGTTGACCGACACTAGTCTTTCTACATTCAAAACTTTCATTAAAGATTTATGTGGTAAACTTATTACTCTTTTGGATTATGTGAAGAATTTGGTAGATGATACACCATCTCCTAACCTTCCTAATCCTAATCCTATCAATCTTAATCTTCCTAATCCTCATCCAACACCTAATTCTCCATCTGTTCATCCTCGCTCTTCCTGTTCTTATTATGGGATTTAAGCTATAGTTCAGGAAGCAGATGTGCAAGATTTCTTTGATTTACCTTCTCCTCTGATTCATGATGATATTAAAGGAAAGGGTAAAGAACCTTCTTCAAACCTATTATTCCACCTTATACAACCTTTACTCATGAACATGATAAACAATCACCTCCTGTAGAAGCTTTACATAATATGTACACTACCGGATATAATATAGTGACTAAAAAAGGTTATAAAGGTTTAGGGCTTGGAGTTAATGAGAATGGTATTAGGTTTCCAATTGATATACCCCCTAAACCAGATTTACATGGTGTTGGTTGTTCAAAATCTCAAGTCAAGGTACATGATGTTAATCATCGTCCTCCTCTTCACATTCTTCTCCCCACACCTATCTTAGATAACCCTAATATTCATCAAGAAGTGGCTAAGAAGGTATATGTTGAGTTAATGAGTTCCAAGAAAGAAATATTTAGACCTATGCCGATAATTGCTTTATACAAATATAAATGTCCTTTTCATTATAGCAACACACATTTACTTGCTAATTGTAAACATTTCAAGTTATATGTTAGAGAAAGAGTTGCTTTAGGAATTATATCTCACTCTCGTGCATTTTTACAATTCCTTCATAATTTTGATATAGGGGATTCCCCTTCTCTTGATATAATATGGATTTTCTTCTCCTCTTGTCTCATGACTGGGGGCAAGAGGTGTTTCTATCCAATCTCCAAGGACCCATTAGGTGTTTTATTGAGGCTTAATTGGTATTCTTTCTCTCCTATCTCTCTTATCTCTCTATGGTTTTGTATTATGTTTATAATCATCGATAGATCTTATTCAAGATATCTTTTCTAAGAAATTTGTTTTGCGAAGGTATCCCTTATCTCTATCTCTGGGGGGCAAGGTACCTCCTTCTTTCTCGATGTCTAGGAAACTGCTTTCCTTAGCTTAGTGGTCTTTGTTTATATTGCAATAGTATTTCATCATATTGATAGATGTTTTCACTATGGATAACCTTCTTATATGAGAAGTTGTTGTCCTAGGTTGTCACTTCTTCTTTATGTTGCAAATTATGTTCTTTATAAACTCTCACCCTTGCTCTAGTGTTAGAGTGGTTTCCCTCATTCAAAAGATTCCTTTTTTTTCCTCTTGTTTGTAGGGGGATTGATGATTGAATCTTTGTTTCCGCTATTTAAAGATGATATTTTATCTAAAGCACTCCTCTTTGGTGGGGGTCTTGATGATAAGATCACTTTCTTTGAGGATACTTTTTCCACGAGTGACATATTCTTTTCATGATTATCTATGCTCTTGGATGTTGGGATCACTATCCCTCGCTAATAATATGGTATACATTGTTGTAAATAGGATGTCTCCTTGCATTGTGAAGTAGGTATCCTCTTCCTCTTCCTTATCCTATCTAGTAGACTACCATGATAAGGAGGGGAGCATATATAGGGTCTCCCTTGTACTATAGATTTTTGTATTTTTACATGCTACATCTTGGAATGTAATGCACATAAGTTGCTAAATCCTAAAAATACATGCATCAACATGCTAAATATTCTGAAGGTAATGCACATAAGTTTCTAAATCCTGAGGAGACATGCATTTTTCAAAATTTTCAATATGCTAAATCTTGGAAGGTAACACACATAAGTTTCTAAATCCTGAAAAGACACGCATCCATATGCTAAATATTCTGAAGGTAACACACATAAGTTTCTAAATCCTGAGGAGACACGCATTTCATATTCATGGTGATATAAGAAGGTGGATCTATGGGTATTCCACAAGCCATTAGAAGATGCATTACAATTGTAAGCATAGTTTATGGTTGAACTTGTTGGGCTCTCCCTCTAGGGTGATTCATGGTAAGGTGGGCATCTTAGTAGGTGAGGTAATCACTCTTTTCTCTTTCTCTTTTTTTTTCATTCATGCTAGTAGGATAGGATAATGAAGCTATGTTATTTATAGTGTTGATCTTGTCTTTCCTATGTAATGATTTATGCTTTTATGATAGCTTTCAAAATATGATATTAGTATGAGAAATATTTCTTAGCAAGGTTTCTTATGCTAATTGATTTGGGTTATTTGTACTAACTCTTGTTCTTTTAGCACCCTTGTTTGCATATGTTGAGTTAGAATCCTTAGTTTGGGAGCTTTTATCCTTAGCTAATTGTTCTTTTATCTCATTATGAATCCACTTAGATGTCTTCTTTCTTCTCCTTTACCAAGAGTTTGCATCGTGTCCATACTCTTGCTAAAGTGGGGGCTTAATGTATCATCTTAAAATGGAAGCACTTCCATGATAAGAGAATTTAGCCCTATGAGTAGGTGGTCTTGGGTCATGTTAAGCACCTTGATTGGGTCTTTTCTTGAATCTAGCTTTCTCCCCCCATTCTTCTTATCTCTCCACCTGATTTCACTATCTTTCTGCATTTCCTAGCACTCTGGATTGAGGTCCTGAGGTTTTTGACCTCAAGATCAAAGATGAACTTGAGGGTCAATGATGACCTTGACCTTGACCTAAGTTAGGGATGACCTCAAACCTGACCTAGGTCAGGGTATACCTCATCCTTGACCCAGGGTTCAAATTTTAGGTTCCCAAGATTTTTGGATGTCAGGTTTCAAAAATATTTATTTTCCACTTTTGGGTCACACATTTCTGGGTTTGGAATGTTAAATCCTTAAATTACATTTAATATGGGTCCATTTCTAAGGGTTAAGGTTAATTGGGATTTACTTCCCCAATGTCGGCCTTCTCTAGAGGATTGTACCCTAGATCACTATAAAAAGAAGCCTTCCTCTCTTATTTTATCCATCTCATCACTTGACAATCTCTCAAGCACTCAAGCAAGATCAAGCAAGAATTTCATCAAGCACTTTCAAGGAAGCATTCAAGTCCTCTTCTCCATTCAAGTGCTCCATTGAAGATCAAGGATTCAAGTATTCAAGCCTTTGAAGGGATTTGGCTCAAGCATTCAAGATTCATTATTTAAACCCTAAATCTAGCCATCATGGTGGTGTGATCTTCCGCAAGATACATTCATTCTTCCATCAAGGTGGATTCCAAGGATACAATCATGGAGGTTTAGATTTACATTATTATGTTCAAGCTTTCATATCAATATACTTGTTCACATTCGAAATACAATTGCATATCTATTGAATTGCATAGCTTCATTGTTATATCTATTTCTACTACTTGCTAGCATTCTCCATTTCAAATTCATTATTAAGGTTGATTCCAAACCGTAGTTTGACCAAGTTAAACCCCTCAAAAACAAATACAAACCTCCTTTTTCTTGTAGGCATAGGTGCAGAAACGGGGATTTGAGCTTGGATTTGGATACCCTTTTCAGTGAACTTCTGAGATCTGTGAACAAAGTCAAGGATGACCTTCAAAATCCCAAAGGAGTCTTTGACCTTTCATTGGGGTCAAAGACTACCTGCTGCTAAAAAGACAAAACATTTCTTTGTTTTCTTCATCTTGACATTTCTAGTCCAAAACAGGTTGTAGAATTGCCCAAAACTATACACAAACATCAGAAATCAGCATTTTCCAGATCTTCCCTATTTTGAGGTTAGTATTTATCTTTCAATTATTTCATATTTCAAGCATATACACTTCATAGGGAAATATAAGATTTTCTCCTTCATTCATATTCTCCATAGATTGATTCTCTTCTATATTAACCTTTTCGTTGATCAATTTGGATCTCTCCTTTGGAAATTTTGATTTAGAAGTCGATCTCATATTTCCCCCATTCACTTTGACATGCACACTATTTCAACCTATTCATTTTGGTGAACCCAACATACTTACCCCTTTTCTTTTATGGATTTAGATGCCCTATTGTGTTAGATTTTAGGTATTTAGATTAGATATAGTTTATGCTCTTGCATTTTAAATTCAAAAATAAAAAGAAAAAAACTATATATTCAATAAAATTCAAAAATATTTCTTGCATTTCATTTTACTATGGAGATTGTTAAGATGTTGTGGTGTATGGTCATGTTCCTTATTGTTCTTCTTTTAGCATCTCTTTACAATACCTATGATGTTTATGAGAGTATCATTCACTTCATTATGTTGATGACCCTTCACTTTGATCTTGCCTATGCTTTTGTGAAGCTGACCGACACTAGTCTTCCTACATTCAAAACTTTCATTAAAGATTTATGTGGTAGCCTTTTTACTCTTTTGGATTATGTGAATAATTTGGTAGATGATACACCATCTCCTAATCTTCCTAATCCTAATCTAACACATAATTCTCCATATGTTCATCCTCGCTCTTCCCATACTTATGATGGGATTGAAGCTATAGTTCAAGATGTGGATGTGCAAGATTTCTTTGATTTACCTTCTCCTTTGATTCATGATGATATTAAAGGAAGGGGTAAATAACCTTCTTCAAAACCTATTATTACACCTTATACAACCTTTACTGTTCAACATGATAAAAAATCACCTCCTATAGAGACTTTACATAATATGTACACTACCTGATATAATATGGTGACTAAACAAGGTTATAAAGGTTTAGGGCTTGGAGTTAGTGAGCATGGTATTTGGTTTCCAATTCATATACCCCCTAAACCAGATTTACATGGTCTTGGTTTTTCAAAATCTCAAGTCAATGTAGGTGATGTTAATCATCATCCTCTTCACATTCTTCTCCCCACACCTATCTTAGATAACCCTACTATTCATCAAGAAGTGGCTAAGAAGGTATATGTTGAGTTAATGAATTCCAAGAAAGAAATCTTTAGACCTATGCCAATAGATGCTTTATACAAATATAAATGTACTTTTCATTATAGGAACACACATTTACTTGTTGATTGTAAACATTTCAAGTTATATGTTAGAGAAAGAGCAACTTTAGGAATTATATCTCACTCTCGTGCAGTTTTACAATTCCTTCATAATTTTGATATAGGGGATTCCCCTTCTCTTGATATAATATGGATTTTCTTCTCCTCTTGTCTCATGACTTGGGAGAAAGAGGTGTATTTCTATCTAGTCTCCTAGGATCCATTAGGTGTTTTATTGAGGCTTAATTGGTATTCTTTCTCTCCTATCTCTCTTATCTCTCTATGGTTTTGTATTATGTTTATAATCATCCATATATCTTATTCAAGATATCTTTTCTAAGACATTTTTTTTTGCAAAGGTATCCCTTATCTCTATCTCTAGGAGGCAAGGTACCTCCTTCTTTCTCTTTGTTTAGGGAATTGCTTTTCTTAGCTTAGTGGTCTTTGTTTATATTGCAATATTATTGCATCATATTGAAAGATGTTTTAACTATGGATAACCTTCTTATATGAGAAGTTTTTGTCCTAGGTCATCACTTCTTCTCTATATTGCAAATTATGTTCTTTATAAACTCTCACCCTTGCTTTGGTGTTAGAGTGGTTTCCCTCATTCCAAAGATTTATTTTTTTCCCTCTTGTTTATAGGGGGATTGATGATTGAATCTTAGTTCCCGCTATTTAAAGATGATATTTTATCTAAAGCACTCCTCTTTGGTGGGGGTCTTGTTGATAAGATCTCTTTCTTTGAGGATACTTTTTCCATGAGTGACATATCCTTTTCATGATTATCTATGCTCTTGGATGTTGGGATCACTATCCCTCACTAAGAATATGGTATACATTGTCATAAATAGGATATCTCCTTGCATTGTGAAGTAGGTATCCTCTTCTCTTCCTTATCCTGTCTAGTAGACTGCCATGATAAGGAGGGGGCATATATAGGGTCTCCCTTGTACTATAGTTTTTTATATTTTTACATGCTAAATCTTGGAAGGTAATGCACATAAGTTGCTAAATCCTAAAAAGACATGCATCTATATGCTAAATATTCTAAAGGTAAAGCACATAAGTTGCTAAATCCTGAGGAGACATGCATTTTTCAAAATTTTTAATATGCTAAATCTTGGAAGGTAATGCACATAAGTTGCTAAATCCTAAAGAGACACGCATCTATATACTAAATCTTTTGAAGGTGATGCACATAAGTTACTAAATCCTGAGGAGACATGCATTTCATATTCATGGTGATACAAGATGGTGGATCTATGGGTATTCTAGAAGTCATCAAAAGACACATTACAATTGTAAGCATAGTTTATGGGTTAACCTATTGGGCTCTCACTCCAGGGTGATTCATAGTAAGGTGGGCATCTTACTAGGTGAGGTAATCACTCTTTTCCCTTTCTCTCTTTTTTCTTTCATGCTAGCACAAAAAGATCATGAAGCTATGTTATTTATAGTGTTGATCTTGTCTTTCTTATGTAATCATTTATGCTTTTATGATAGCTTTCCAAATATGATATTAGTATGAGAAATATTTCTTAGCAAGGTTTCTTATGCTAATTGATTTGGATTATTTGTACTAACCCTTATTCTTTTAGCTCCCTCGTGTGCATATGTTGAGTTATAATCCTTAGTATAGGGGCTTGTTTCCTTAGCTAAGTGCTATTTTATCTCATTGTGAATCCACTTAGATCTCTTCTTTCTTCTCCTTTACAAAGAGTTTTCATTGAGTCCATACTCTTGCTAAAGTGGGGGCTTAATGTATCATCTTAAAATGGAAGCACTTCCATGATAAGAGCATTTATCCCCCTGAATGTGTGGTCTAGGGTCATATTAAGTGCCTTGATCGGGTCTTTTCTTGAAACTGGCTTTCTCCCCCCATTCTTCTTCTATCTCCACCTGATTTCACTATCTTTCTGCATTTCCTAGTACTCTAGATTGAGGTCCTGAGGTTTTTGACCTCAAGGTCAAAGATGACCTTGAGGGTCAATGACAACCTCAACCCTAATCTAGGTCAGGGAAAACCTCAACCCTAACCTAGGTCAGGGTCTACCTCGTCCTTGACCCAAGGTTCAAATTTTAGGTTCCCATGATTTTCGGATGTCGGGTTTCAAAAAGATTTATTTTCCCACTTCTGGGTTGGCCATTTCAGGTTTCAGAATGGTAAATCTATAAATTGCATTTAATATGGGTCCATTTCTAGGGTTTAAGGTTAATTAGGATTTAAGTCCCTAATGTCTTCCTTCTCTAGAGGATTATTCCCTGGATCACTATAAAAGAAAGTCTTCCTCTCTCATTTTATCCATCTCATTACTTGACAATCTCTCAAGCACTCAAGAAAGATCAAGCAAGCATTTCATCAAGCACTTTCAAGGAAGCATTCAAGTCCTCTCCTCCATTAAAGTTCTCCATTGAAGATCAAGTAATCAAGCATTCAAGCCTTTGAAGGGATTTGGCTCAAGCATTCAAGATTCATTATTTAAACCCTAGATGTAGTCATCATGGTGGTGTGATCTTCCTTAAGATCCATTCATTCTTCCCACAAGGTGGATTCCAAGCATATAATCATGGAGGTTTAGATTTACATTGTTATGTTCAAACTTTCATATTAATATACTTGTTTACATTCAAAATACAATTGCATATCTATTGAATTGCATAGCTTCATTGTTAGCTCTATTTATGCTACTTGCTAGCATTCTCTATTTCAATTTAATTATTAAGGTTGATTCCAAACCAAGGTTTGACCAAGGAAAACCCCTCAAAAAAAATCAAAAACCTCATTTTTCTTGTAGGTACAGGTGTAGAACTGTAGATCTGAGCTTGGATTTGGATACCCTTTTTATAAAACTTCTGAGATCTACGAACAAAGTCAAGGATGACCTTCAAAATCCCAAAGTAGTCTTTGACCTTTTATCAGGGTCAAAGACTACATGTTGCCAGAAAGACAACATGTTTATGGGTTTTCTTTGTCTTGGCATTTTTGGACCCAAACAGGTTGCAGAATTGCTCGAAACTGTACACAAACATCAAAAATCAACATTTTCCAAATCTTCCCTATTTTGAGGTTAGTATTTGCCTTTCAATTATTTCAGATTTCAAGCATATACTCTTCATAGGGAAATATAAGGTTTTCTCCTTCATTCATATTCTCCATAAATTGATTCTCTTGTGTATTAACCTTTAGGTTGATCAATTTGGATCTCTCCTTTGGGAATTTGGATTTAGAAGTAGATCTCATATTTCCCCCATTCACTTTGATACACACACACACTATTTCAACCTATTCACACAGACATTAGCTTGATATATTTCTCCTCAATCGGCTCAATTGTCATCCCGTGCTTATCACTACGTGACTTACAAGCTTGTTCCAATTGTTTCTCGACATCCTTACCAGTGGGAGCAATGGTGCTAGTATTAGGTAGTTGCGTCATCTCATGAATGAGATTAGTAGTTATTCAAACATGGACTTCTCCAATCCAGAACAAGTCATCATGAATTCTCCTCAATAGAATCTTAATCCATTCGGATTCATAAAACTCATATGCATTCGCATACTTGATAATGGGGTTATTTTCTAAATGTGCAAACTCATCCAAGAATGTCATGTTTGGTTTCATCATGGATTCTAAGTGTGACCTAATCCTGTCCAACCCAACACATTCCTTCTTGAAATAAGTGTATGCATGTATGTCTTCTACATGTATCACTCACATTGGAGTGCTAGAGAAGGATCCTTCTAGGTCATCTAAGACTAATTTAAAGTGATACTTCTTGAAAATGTAGCTCTTCCTTTTGGAAACATCAAAAACAATTGGAGTGGCCAATACTTACTTGGTAAGTCACTCAAATAGGTTTCCAAGGGTTTCTAAATCATCACATCTGAACTAGGGTTCCACAACAAACTTTCAAAATTCTTTGCTGATAAGCCTAGTGCAATCTTCCACCACAAACTACTTTGATCTCAAGTTCTCTCAAAGGCTCGATCTTGAATGCAAATGTCTGGATAAAAGATCTCTAGTGACTTTAAAAACAACTTTCTGCCATTAATGCTTGCCACGTACACACATATTGCAACAGAGAATTCCAATCTTTATATCTGCTAATAATCAGGTTGTGTGCTCTTACATATAGCATCTACTAGTCTCCTAATAGTCATAAACAAAGGCACATACTCTGAGGGTGAGTATACTTCTGCACAGGGGTCTAGAGATACATAGGGGTCTAGAGATAATCTAGCTCCCCCTATGACCACAAGGGCCATTCATCCAAAAGTAGAGGGTGCATCTATTATAGATGCATCCAATACATATTCATCAACATTATCCTTCTTTACTTCTATCCAAATCAAGCTCGCATCTTCTGTGGCTTTCACAAACTTAACTTCTCCAGATTCATCCAAAATTGATCTTTGAGACTTATTAGGGCTTTCTTGACTTTGTGCTTTTGATCTACAAAACTTTGAGATGTGTCCAGCCTTGTTACAAGTGTGACAAATAACTGGAGGCCTTATATTCCTCAGTGCATTGATGTGAGTTACCATATTGCATTTTCTAGTTGTGTGACCATTATAATTGCATATCTGACATGTAATGTTCTATGGAATTCTAACATTTTGCTAAGGATGACTTCTTTGATTATGCTGAGTCTAATTTCTTTGATTTAATATATAATTCATAGCTCTATGACCAAACTTATTGCATGAATAATAATAACCATTGAAAGGTCTTACCTCTTTACAATCTCTTGCTATGTGACCATGCTTGTTACAAGCCTAACAAGTTTTTTTTACTAGCTTTTGCTCATCCTTAGATGGTTCAGCTTTAGCTTCAATATGATTTTCAATCTTCTTAGCTTCTGTAGATTCTTCTGGTGCTTTCTTTCTTTCTTACATAGCATTGATTTGATTTTTTGCTTCATTGAATCCAATACTAGTGGTATCTCCTTTAATCTTATGTGCATACAACTGTGACTCTAATAGATCCTTGCTTGTGTGCAATTTTTCAATATGATTCTTTGCTTCTTTTGATTCAGATTTCATCAGCTTTTTAATGTTCTCTAACTCCAAGATTTTCATGTTTACTTGCCTTAGTTCTTCATTCAATTGTTTGTTTTCTTTGACCTGTTCTTCATATTCCTAATTGTTAAATAGATTTTCATCCAACTCTTCAATCTAATCCTTCAGAGATGTTTTTTCCACATTCATCTTTTTTATTATTTTTCCTAAATCACTTGTAGAACAATCTTTCAAATCTTTTCTCAGTTTCTTGATGAAGACTTGAGAATCACTAACTTTTAATTTTAATTCTTCAATTTCTTTTTCAGATCTATCAAGGTCTTCAAGAGCTGCTTCAAGATTCTTCTTCAGATGTTTCACTTCTTTTGAATCTGTGATCTCCTCAAGTGGTTAAACTTCTCTTTAGAGGACCAAAGCTCTGATACTAATTGTTAGGAATGGGAACACTGAGAGGGGGGTGGTGAATCAGTGTTCTACAATATTAATTTATGATATATTGAAACTTAACTTAATTGCATGTATATACTAAATTAAATAACAATGCAAGTGAGATAAACAATCATAACACATAACACCATATATGATTATGGGGAAACCTTGGCCAAAGGAAATACCCACTAATAATTGTACTTGTGTATTATGAACCTGTTAATGTTCCTTAGCCCTATTAGGAGTTGTCATTACAATTCTTTAAGTACAATGACCTTGTCAAGGATCAGACCCTATTAGGATTCTTCAATAACAAACCCTATTAGGGGTGGTTGTCTCACTACCATAGTTCACTACTCAATAGAGAAGGCTAAAACCTCCTGGATATCAGATATTCACTATATTTATAATGGTGAACTACTACTATGACACTCCTTGTCTAATTAGTTCCTTATGTGCGTTGATGCTTTAACCTCTTGTAAAGCTCTATATCATAATGACTTCTCTTCACATGCTTCTGCTCAGCTATATCATCTTCTATCTCCAAAAACATACTCAAATACAAAGGCGCATGTCTTATTTATATGCACAAACAAAACTATTCACTAAGTTGGCCTATAACTAATTACATACAATGCTTCCAAATGAATTGGCTCAAGCATGTTTACATAAAATGATATCAACAAGTCTATAACACATTTACAATAGGTGCATAGCCTTTACAAAACAATATTATACACGCTAACTAAAATACTAACAGTTGGCTCAATGCTTTGTTTTGTTCTGCCGCTCACCGTCTATGTCACTTCAACTCATTATAGCTTCATCATACTAACTCATCTGATTATGTGTTCTTAACAATATCTTAATAACATATCCAAAAGCTTATCTTAAAGGGCACATATGAAAATGCATTCATATGCACATGTGTCGATGCTATTTTCCTCAGGTGCTTCACAGACTGTCATGTCTTCCATACTTAGCCATTTTCCTGACCTTCTAAGTTATGTGTTGACTCCAAAACTTCATATGACTTTTTTTCCATAATGAAAATACTAAATCATAGTCATATACATTAGTATAGTCAACTTTCCAACACTACTAACCTGTGGGAAACATAATTTCATCACTTGTTTCATTGCTTGTTAACTTCATCCTCTCCTTGTTGCAACATAATATATAGTAACTAACACATTCCACATTTCTAGGCTCTCTTATTACTACAAAAACATGTCTTGCAAAATATGTTTTCAATTTTACATGTAAATATAAATTAAATAGACTTGCATAATTTACTAGATATATGTACCATCTAAATTAAATAGTAAATAAGACCATGTGTACATGCTAGCTATTTATGGATTGAATTTATGAATCCTTTAAATTTATATATACACGTACCAATTTTGATCAAACCTAAAATATGGTCATAATCAATAGAAATCAATGAAATGTCATCAAAGCTTTCATCCTCAACTTCATCATTTGTATTAGTAACATCTAGTGGAACCAAATTCTATTCACTAACATATCATCATTTTTGGCTGATATATTCACCATAGTTTTCAAAAATGCAATCATAAAAAAAGCATGAGTAATCTCTAGTGTACAATGACCACACATTACTATATGTACTCATAATTGAATGAAAGGATCTTGTTTTGTCTACCTTCTTGCATCCATGGATTGATCTTCTATCAACAACTGAACAAGATACATGTAAAAAATTAAGACAAGTTAAAATTGTGTGTGTGTGTGTGTGTGTGTGTGTGTACATGTTCTTCAATGATCAATAAATTTAAAGAGTACATAAATTTAAACTAAAACAAGTGATGTTGCATTTATACCTGATATCTCCAAGAATACTTTGAATGGTATGACTTGATCCAATCATGATGATGTGTTATCCTGATTTGGCACCACAAAATGTGTCTTGCACCACTCAAGTACATCATGAGCATTATTTATATGATATCCCTAATAGTCCAGTTGATACTTTCTTAAAGAATGTTTGATACAATCTCTAACACCATCATGCTCTCCCTTTTCATGTCCACTCTCAAAGAAACTCCAAATATATGGTATCTTTTGGTATCGATGATATCTACATAGTACATAAAATGGCCTTGCTAATTTAAATTGTGTTGCACATCCATCTGACCAAATGAAATGCTTTAAATTTTGATGCCTTTGTTTTCCAAATATGCAAAAAATGACTTAAAGAAAAACTAACAAAATGTATGTCATGCTCTTTATCATCACCAATGTAAAATAAATATTCTTTCTTTATTATTCATGCTTGATATATACTGTCAACACCATCCAAACCTAATTTTGCATGTCGATAAGACACGTGTACCATGATAGTGACCTACTTTGTATAGTAGTATTCTTCTTGAAGTTATTTTTCAGAAATAAAAGAGTAATTCTTTGCAAACTCAACAACCAATAAAATTGTTCCAATTGGAAAAGTTTATTTTATTATTTGGAACTATTATGCTTGCCATTTAGCAAAAAAAACATGATGTATATATGGTTGAATCAATTTATAAAAATTATCCATAAATGTTACAACAAGTATCTCCTCCTCTACATATTCGAACCTTGTGGATTCTTTCCCAACTTTTTTTCAAGCTTTATGTACTTGTAACTCTTACATTTTATCATCTACATCATGTCTATATCTTCAAGTCTCAAAGGAAGTTTAGCCAAATCCCAACATGTTTGGAAAGTTCCTCTTATCCAATCTATTTTAGGTATTTCATGATCAATTGATTTATTTTTTATTAAGTAAAACATGTTTTACAAGGTACCTAAAACCCAATACAAAGCATAGGATAGGAACATAAGTACAAACAAAAAGCTATAGGAACAAAGAGTGAAATAGGCCACTACTAGGGCCAAAAGTTAAAGCAAAATAGAAGCACAGCAAACATAAAAGAAATCAGCACACAAGGGTAGCCAGAAGAGCCAAGGAAAATAGTTGGAAGATATTCTTGAGTGAGGTAGCCACTTTGGACTCAAGGATCTCCATTTTATCAGTAGCCTCCTTAATCTCATGGAGATCCATGGAATCTTCATGCTCCAAATTCTTCTTGGATCTAGCCCTAGTCCTCTTACTAGGTCCATCATTAGGCTTTTGCACTTTGTCCTCTTTTGTGTTCACCACTTCTTTCCCTCATGTATTTTCTTCCATTTTCTCAATGAGCATCTTGATGTGCTCATTAGAGGCTCTCAAGATGTTGAAAATCTACTTTGCGATGCCTTTGAGAGTGACCTCAAGGTTCAACATTTTTTCCTACATCTTAGTAATCCTGGTTTCTAGCCTCTTATAACCCCCAGTTGTGCTGCCTCCATTGTTTTTGTCAGTCTCATTCACTTTGTTCTTGAGTTCCCCCACTTCATGGAATAGCCATTTGATAGACCTAAAATTATCCAACATGTTGTTCTTGGAATTATTGAGAAGGTTAAGCTCTATTTCCCTCATGTTATCACCAAGGACCACAAGAGCTGGGTCAATCAACTCCTCCAGGTGAATCCTACCATCCTCACCCTCGATAAATTTAGGATTAACATCTTCCCTAATAATTCTCATCTTAGTAGTGTTAACATTAAAATTATGCCACACTTTCCTCCCCTTGACCGACACATTGCAACAATACTCCTCATTGTTTTGGTCCTTATCATCTATGTAGTTGTGGTGGTGAAAGACTAGGGATATGGGTCATCCTAGTAATTACCTTCAAGCTCTTTTTGGTGGTTATCCCTAGCCTTAATACAAGAGCCAATAGGGGGGGTGTTCTTGTGAATCTTGGCCTTGTCATCAGGAAACATTTGGCTAGAGCTTTCACCCCTATTTTTTATTTTTTTATTTGAGATCCTCTCCATAGCAGGATCCATTTTCTTTTTACCTTTGCCACTGTAAACTTCCTCCTCATTTTATATATTCATCCCTTCCTCATTGTTGTTGTATTCCTCCTCAGAAGAGATCACATTTCTAGCCTATTTTTTAGAAGGGGTCACCACTTTCTCTTTTTTGACAATAATAGCAGTTCTCTTCTTAGAGGAAGAACCCTGAATCTACTTTTTTGTTTCACAATACTCTTGATCCTCTAAGTGAAAACCCTCACTATCTTTAGTGTGTGAGGGGACATAGTCAAAGCAAGAAACATCCACTCTATCCTCTTTTTTAGCAATTTCTTTCCCTATAATTTGGGATTTAAAGTATTCATAAATCAAGAGTAGTAGGCCCTCATGAAGAGTAGGATTAGAAATAGCCTTATCCCTATAGCCATTATATTATCATTAATAGAAGTGTATAAGTATAAAGCGATAGAAACCTACATACCATGTCTAAAGTGGTTCATGAGGATGAAATGGTAGGTTCTAATCCTATAGAACCTGGTGTCCAGTGTAACATAAGAGACAAGAGCCCTCAAGACAAATCTCCACAAAATTTTAATCCCCTCATGATCAATTGATTTTTTACATAAGATTGATGTTATGAATTGGATTGGACATTTAGGAAACTTTTTTTGAGAACCACCACTTTCTTCTATCATCTTTCTAAACCCTTGACAATAGAGATCAAATTCAATATGATTTTGACAACAATAAGTTTCAAAAGATTTATATATGTTTACAAAATATGGCTTTGATCTTTCAAACATTATTTGTCCAATCTTAATCTCATGATTTGAATTACAAAATGAGAGATACAATCTATGTTGTGTGGTGTCCAACCAATATTTTTTGTGCCAGAAATATTCCTTAGGTCCAGTCCTCTTCTTGATAACATCTCTTGTATTTGGTGAAGAATGAGTATGATCAATCCAAAATGCCATAACCAAGTTCCTAATTGTTTCCTTAATCCTATCAAAGAGAGGATCTCTACACATTAGTGCCCAATTACCTTCCAATGTAGTATCATCCAAATTGATTCTCCTTTTTGAATAATGTGCTATTGTCTTCCTATTGTACCTGATATGAGATGAAAGTGAAGAAATTTGTATTTTTTGGGACATGTTTTTATTTAAAATAGATGTCAGTATCACTCTAATTGAAATTGACTTATCTACAGATCTAGTTATTTTCCCAATGCAATGCGAAAATTCCTTAACACTT
This sequence comes from Chamaecyparis obtusa, assembly GCA_027943335.1. NCBI lineage: Eukaryota > Viridiplantae > Streptophyta > Pinopsida > Cupressales > Cupressaceae > Chamaecyparis > Chamaecyparis obtusa. The sequence continues at coordinate 113,293 of BSBK01005540.1, forward strand.
TCAACAATATTTTTTTGTACGTTACACGATTTTGTCTTTTTCAAACTTGCATCTACCCCCAACAATTTTAATGGCTCTTTTAACTCATCTTTAAGAAGTGTATTTGTAATAGTTAGGTTTTTTCAAGTGTATCAAGATTCTCAAATTGTGCAATTATTTGTTAAGACTTTTTATTCAATGCCCTCTTCATAGTATTTATGGGATGTTTATCACAATCTCTCAATTTTTTTACATCCATTTCAATTAAAAGATCTATGTTTTTATGATTAATTTTTCTCTTCAAATTTTGTGGTAGACTAACATTCTCATCTATTGATTGTACTTTAGCTACAAAAAAAATTAAAAAAATCTCTTAATAGCTCATCTTAAGGGGACCTTGATGAAATAAGTAGAAACAGGCTCATGTCAAAGGGAATAATTAATAAACTAATGAGAGAAACACATACTTATTTGACATTGGGATGACCCTTCTCAAAAATTCATTACTTCAACATGGGATGCCCCTTGTCCAAAATTTTCTTCATCAAAGGCTATGTACACAACAAAAATAATAGTCTTAAGGGGAAAGACCCAAAATGCGTATATACCACAAAGAGTCTAAATTGAGACGATGAGAGAGAGAGTCAAAGAGAGAGAGATGTGTACTTGTTTAATATTCTAAAAGTTGTGCTTGTTGAGCTTGTGATGACCCTTCTCCAACTTTAGAAGGTTATTCTTCTTGAATCTTCCTACATACAAAGATAAAATTATTACACAAAAATTTGAATGAAATTTCCTATGTATAAAGTCCTATTAATGATAAGATAAGTCCCAATAGGTCATATAACCTATCATAGGTCTTAATAGGTCTAATTAGGTCATAATAGATTTAATTGGGTATAATTAGGTCCTAGTAGGTCTAATTGGATAGATAACTAGGTCATAATAGGTCTAATTGGGTCTAATTAGGTGCTAATAGGTCTTAAGGGGTCATATAACATATCATAGGTCCTAATAGGTCTAATTAGGTCATAACAGGTTTAATTGGGTATAATTAGGTCCTAATAGGTCTAATTGGGTCTAATTAGGTCATAATAGGTCTAATTGAGTGTAATTAGGTGCTAATAGGTCTTAAGGGGTCATATTACTCATAGTGGGTCTAATGGGGTCTTCAGAGGTCATATAACCTATCATAGGTCATAATAGGTTTAATTGGGTAAAATTATGTCCTAATAGGTCTAATTGGGTCTAATTAGGTGTTAATAGGTCTTAAGGGGTCATATTACTCATAGTGGGTCTAATGGGGTCTTAAGGGGTCATATAACCTATCATAGGTCCTAATATGTCTAATTAGGTCATAATAGGATTAATTGGGTCTAATTAGGTGCTAACAGGTCTTATGGGATCATATTACTCATAGTGGGTCTAATGGGGTCTTAGGGGGTCATATAACCTATCATAGGTCCTAATAGGTCTAATTGGGTCTAACTAGGTCCTAATACATCTAATTGGGTCTAATTAGGTCCTAATAGCTTTAATTGGGTCATATCACCTATCATATGTCTTAATAGACCTAACTAGGTATAATTATGTTCAAACAAGTCTAATTATGTCTAATTAGGTCTAAATAGGTCCTAGTAGGTTTAATTGTGTCTTAATAGATCATATTAAGCATATTGGATCAAATTATGTCTTAAGGGGTCATAATACAAGCATATTAGGTGTTAATTAATCTAATTAGATCTAATTACACCTAGAAGGGGTCCTTTTGCTCATATTAGATAGATAATTAGGGCTTATTAGGACTAATTTAGTCTAAGGGGTCCTATTAAGTTCATAAATAGGCCCCTAATTAAGTACTATTACTATTCAATATTAGTTCCTATTACTCATATTAGATCATATTACTCACATGTATTAGGTACAAAAATTAGTATAATTAGGTATAATTAGGTCTTGTTAGGTTTTATTAGGTTAATTAGTCTAATTAGGCCTTATGAGTTATATTATCCATATTAGACCTCATAATAGGTATAATTATGCCTAAGGGATCATATTGCTCATATTAGGTGTACTATTAGGTCCTATTACTCATATTAGGTGTCAATTAGTCTTATTAAAGGTATAATTAGGTCTTAAATTACTTATGTTAATTAGTCAAGTATTAGGTCTTAAGGGGTACTCTTGCGTCTTATTACTAAATTTAACAAATTAGGTCATAATAGGTCAACTATTATGTCTAATTAGGTCTTAAGGGGTCCTATTACTCATATTAGGTATACTTAGGACCAGTTACATGTCTTATTAGGTGTTAACCAGTATTATTAGGTGTAACTACATCTAATTACATCTAAGGCCCATCCTATTAATAATATTAGGTCCTGATTTGGGTCTTATTACTCATGTATTAGGTCTTAAATCATCAAATATTACTCATATTAAGTCCTAATAGGTTGAACATCGGGTCTTAAGGGGTCATAATACTCACATTAGGTCTAATTAGGTATATAATTATGTCTTCTTAGTCTTATTAGGTCTAATTAGTCTTATCTAGGTCTTATCTAGGTCTAATTAGTCTTATTAAGTCTAATTAGGTCTTCTTTATCAAATTAGGTCTAATTAGGTATTGCAATATCATGCTTACATGTTTCATTAAGACAAGTCCTAACCATCAGTTTAAAATATCCACACACACAGAGACATACCTTGTTTCCTATGATAATATATTTTCTATGCTTCTTCACATAGTCTTTGTTCAATCTCTTCTGAATAATGTCATGTACTCTTGTTTAGCCCTCTCTTTTTATTTCACGTCACTTTTTAAAAATTTTCCACCAAATTTTGACAAAATTAAAAAAAATATACAATTTCAAAAGTCCCTCTCCAAAATGCGAATTATTTTGCAACTATCAAATTAATAAGATGAGAAAAACATATATTTATTTATATGTAATCTTTATTAACCCAAAATGACACCAAATTAACCGACATAGGTTTCTATAGAAAGTCATTTATAACTTTCTATCGAAAGTAACTTGCTAAATGGCTTAACCCATGTCAAACAATTCAAGTACTTTCAGTAGAAAGCACTTTCTATAGAAACTAAATACTTTTGATCAAAAGTCCCCGAGTAAGGGTAATTTGCAGAGTTTTACAAAATTTTGAACATTTCATGGCTTTGTGGCTCAATCCCAAGGGTCAAATGGAACAATAAGGAGACATCCTGTTTGATAGCACAAGTACTCAAAATGAGCTTTTTAACGATTATAGATTTGACAATTTTTTAGTTTATTATGTATATGTTTTTTGACGTTAATCGAATGTAGTTTTTTTATCAAATATACTCTTAGTTTGACGTTCAATGAAAAATAGTAGAAAATATTTTTTTTTGAAAAATAACAGTGCCCTCCATCTTCGAGTATACTTTCTATCAAAAAAAAAATTTTGAAATTAGATAAATACACGACATGTTATAAGGTATGTAGTCAAGGTATGTCAAAATTACAGTTTAGTCAACTTCAAATGTTAAGTAAATATGCAATAATGATGATAATGTGATCAAACCAATTTTATGCCCTTTGTATGGATGTTACAAAACTAAATTCGAAAGAAGCACATTGATATCTATTTTAGGAAAAAAGTTATGTTGTATGAAAACAATGTAATTCTTTGAAAATGACATTTTCAGCAACATACCAATTTTTGTCGAAGAAAGAAAAAATAATTCAGATCAATTCAAAAATAAAAATAAAAAATATATTTTGAATTTAGACAAAAAATCCTAAAAGACTCTAATTTACTTCATCTTCCGATTTCAAATGGTTTACCGACAATATGCATCCGAATTTGAAAGTTTTTTTTCAAAATGTAGAGTTCAGTGTTTGTTCAAGCAAAAAAGTGTAACCCACTATTGTGGGTTCACCCTAGTTTGTACCATCAATGCACAAAATTAAATATTTATTTCATATACAAAATGACTTTAGCTTAATTAGCTTAACAAATAATATGTTACCCAGAAGAAATAACAAAAATGTAAAAACTGGTGCTCTAAATAAAATAAGAGTTGCTCTGCAACTAGTCACTTCTTAATGCAAAAAATAGCAAAGATTAAGAGGAAATCCAAGGACTTGTGAATACATTTAATGGTTTTGATTTGATGCAATTTTTCCATTTTATACAATAGGGCATAAAGTATGAGATAATAATTTAATAATATTTTTATATACTTCCTGAAAGCAATGAACTTTCATTGACCTTTATAAAATTTTGGGATGTCAAAAAGAAATATGACACCATTTGTTTTTCTCAATTTGCAATTAAACCAAAGTTTTTTTGAGAAATTGACTACAAAATGAAAACAATATTAAATGTGACATTCAACTAGTATCTAATATTTTGTTTGAGTTTAAGAGTAGTCTTGTTGAGAGTTTTAAGTGATTGAAAGAGATATTTGAGCTTGTCCTTGAGAAGACAGTATTCTTGCTTTAGTTTCTACTAACATGCAAGAAACTATGCATATCAAATCTTGTAACTCCTAACCATGACAAGCTACTTACCTCAAGATTCTACACAAATTGTATCTTTTAACTTCATATAACATACAAGGAGGTGATTTTTTTAACATAATGTCTCAAAGAAACTTAGAAATATGATTTCATGGAATGCCCTTATTACATTATATGCAAAGAATAAATTTTATATTTAAGGATTTACAATATTTCAACCACATGCAAAATAGAGATGTAAAGCCAAATTCCATAAATGTTGTGATCATTATGCCTACTTGTTTTAAGATGGGGCCTTAGTTATAGACCTCGAAAACTACTTTAATTTCTATAGCTTTTAATGATTTTTTGTGTTACAACCAATTGTGCTTACCTCAAAAAAAGAAATCAAACACATCATCAAAACTAGTGTTAAGCATCACATAAACAATTCCAAAACATGTATATAAAACTTCTCTTGGATTTAATTACAAATGAATATGAATTCATCTTCCAACTATGGAAAAATCATTTGTTGTTAAAGGAACTATAAAATGTATAGAATAACCTCTTGTAGAGAGCATTTTGGAAAATAAATTACTAAGGAAAAAATCAAATTGTCTACTATTTCAATAAAAAAATCAACCCTTCTACATGCATGGCTTGCAGCAATTTAAAGTTGAAACTCCATTCTTTGAGTCACATTATTTCTTGCATGAACACCACATTTAAAATAATGGCTTCCAATCCTGGAGTTCAAGGCGTCCAAGTTCGGTTTATCTTCCAAATAGACTTGAATGTGTTTTTTATCAGCATGATGATTGAGCCAATAAAAATAAAATGGCAAGTGACTTACCTCATGATTTAACATAAATTGTGCTAGCAACATTGGTGGGAGAAGATGGGTAGTGTTTGTGGAAAATGAAACCATCCAAAATATTCACATTTTAGAGCTACTAGATTCTTGAGCTCCTTCGTGCATGTGCAAAGTGTGATAGCAGAGATAATACACATAAACTGCTTTACAAATGCCACCTAGCCTCCATAACCTTCCAAATGAATGCTTCGTATTTTACCCTCCTTGTTGTTCACTTGCAAGAACATTTTATTTTATTTTTTCAAATTTTAATAAAAAATAAAGAATACCTATGGAGAAAATATTAAGAAAAAATTATGAAAAAGACAAAGTGTCTAAAATTACATTTTTGAAATTCAAATGCTAACATTCAAAAAGTGATTTATTTTTATGCTCGAAGTTTTCCGAACATGAAGTAATAGACAATTAGCTAGGTGAAAACATTATAAAAAGACCAATTGAACAAAGAAATCAAAGAACTGAAAATAGCAATTAATTAATTAAATTAACAAATAATATATAACCCAAAACAAAACAAAACAAAAATTAAGAACCCTCCCAAAATTTTCACTATTAGAATAAATTACAATTCTATCTTTGAAGGGTGAACATTAATTACTTAAAAAAGAAAAAAAAAATTGAAAGAAAAAATGACTCAAATTGAGGGCCACAATATTTTTCTCATATGTCAAGAAAAACCAGTGCTCTAAATTAAAAAGACTAACCAAATAAATGAATCAACTGGCAATAAATTAACTGGAAAACTCGTTATCTTTTTGTTTTAACTCATGGCCACAAAGCTTTTGTTAGCTTTTTGTGCTTTTTTAGAGGAGAATGCTAACTTCTTTTTTTCCAGAGAAGACCGTTAAATCTTAAGCTTTTTTCTTGAGAAGAACGTTTAACTCTTACCTATATAATATCTTGTTTTTCTATAGATTTTTCATATTCATTGGCTAATATAGCTCTAGCTCTAGCTCTGGCAGTGAGCACAATCTCTTCGAAGCAGCGTGCTGCAAGGTCATTTTCTTGAGAGGCCTTCCGCTTGGTAACTTATTTAATCATTATTAGTGTTTTGAGTTTATTCTTTTTCTTCTATTTTTAATTTATGTTTATTTCTGAATCAAGATAAAGATTGCATTGGTGAATGTGACTGAAAATCATGCCTATTGCATATGGTTTCTTTGTATCCAATCTGGGCTCCCCTATTTTCAGGAAAAAACATATCATATCAAATGTGGGATTATCATCATCCTCTCTGAATTGTAGGATTTAGGGTCTATTAACTAGGCAAGATGCATTAGACAATTATCAATGATGGAGAAACTAGGGACTCAAGGGAAAATATGGGAAAATTTGTTTGGAAAGGGGGCTCTGGTGATTTGAGGGAATTTGGAAGCACTTTTGTTCCACTTGAGTCTGCTAGGAAAGAGTAAGTAGATATTTGATCTTCTCTGTAAACCTTGATCTAATGGCTCATAGTCATGCAATTGACTCTGTTTCTAGCATGAAATTGTATTCTTGTCAACATAATTTGACTCTGTTTCTACATGAAAATTGTACTTTTGATGCTTTCTATATGTGACAAATGAATTGGGTAATCCAATTAGTAGTGCGTGAGCTTTGGAATGAAATTTCTTCCTACCCATCTTAGTACATATATATCATAACCCCTTAATTTCTACTTGTATAGGAATTTTCCTTCTCTTCCAGTTTATCTATTGTATTTCTTTTTTGTTCTATGGATATACCTATTATCCCATTTCTAAGAGCACAAGGATGGACATACTTTCCTTCTTTCAGTCTTTTATTTCCTATTTGCAACATGCATAACATATATGATGAAATTTATATGGTCTAGAGACATTTTTTTAGTAGCAGTTTACCCAGCTTAATCTTGGTTGAGCATTTTGTAGGTGTTGTTGTCCTTGAATCTCCCTTGGTTCTGGTTGGCACGGTTTAGTTTTCTAATAGTCTACATAGAATGTAGCCTTATATGCGAATTGTGTTAAAAATCTGGTTTATTTCTTTTTGACCTATAAGTATTATACAACTCTTAACCACATTGCTTGCGAGCCAATGGAAATTGCCATGAAAATGCTGCTCGAATGAGCTGATTCATTTATATTGGAAAAATTGTACAACCTTTTCTCTCGCATTCACATTTATCCGAAAAAATGATCTACTAGAATTTTTAATTGTCTTCTCATTTTATGTTTTGAAAATGATCTACTGGAATGTTTAACTATCTTCTCATTTTATGTTTTTTAGATGTTTCTCTTTATATCTTTGTTTGGCATTGGTTGTCCGTCTTTACATATTTGATTTATTTTTTTTAATGTTTTTTTTGAACTTTTTGTTATGTTTTTTATTATTCATATTGTATGCATTCTATTTCTATTTGCTTTTTGTGTTTAGAATTTTCATTTTAAATTATTTTTTCTTTTTTCCTTCAAGTGTTGATTTTTCATAATACATGAATAAATAAATATTTCTATAATTTCTTTATCCCACATGATCTTTGCATCTTGTTCTACTTCTATTCTTTACAGTATACTTTTTTAATTTAAATTTTTCTTTTAGAAATGAATGTCATGGTTTAAACCCTCATTTTATTTTGTGCAAGATTAAAGGACGCTTTGCTTAAAATTAGATAGAGTTTTGATATTTCTAAAATATTTATAATATTTTATAATATTGGTTAAGTATTGGTGTACTTTTAAAGTTATTTATTGAATCTTACATCATTTTTATATCTTTTGGTTTATGACATAATGGTTATATCCATAAATGTGAGGGGAGAGAGGGGGAGGGGGAGAGGAAGAGGAAGGGGGAGGGAGTGAGAGGGAGAGAAAGGGAGGATGAGAGAGGGGAAGAGGGAGGAAGAGGGAGAGAGGGAGGGGGAGGAAAGGAGGGAGAGGGAGAGGGAGAGGGGGAGGGGGGAGGGTGAGAGGAGATGAGAGGAGAGACGGAGAGGGAGAGGGAGAAGGAGGGAGGGAGAGGGAGGGGAAGGTGTAGGGAGAGGTAGGGGGGAGAGGAGAGAGGGAGGGGGAGAGGGGGAAAGGGGAGGGGAGAAGGTTGGAGGGAGGAGAGGGAGAGAGGAGAGGAGAGAGGGAGGGAGGAAGAGGGGGAGGGGGATAGAGAGGTAGAGGGGAGAGGGTTGGATGGGGGAGAGAGTAAAGGAGGGAGGAGTAGGTAAAGAGGGGGGAGAAGGTTGGAGGGAGGAGAGGGAGAGAGGAGAGGAGAGAGGGAGGGAGGAAGAGGGGGAGGGGGATAGAGAGGTAGAGGGGAGAGGGTTGGATGGGGGAGAGAGTAAAGGAGGGAGGAGTAGGTAAAGAGGGGGGAGGCGGGAGAGAGTGAAGGAGGGAGGGGTAGGGATAAAGAGGAGAGAGAGGGAGAGGATGAGGGAGGGAGGGAGAGGGAGAGGGAGAGGGAGAGGGGAGAAGTTTGGAGGGGGTGAGAGAGGGAGGAAGATGGGTAGAGGGAAGAAGGTTGGAAGGGGGGAGAGGACATAGGAAGAGGGGGAGAGGAGAGAGGGAGAAAGGAAGAGGGGGAGGGGAGAGGGTTGGAGGGGGAGAGGAAAGAGGGAGAGGGAATGAGAAAGGGGAGGAGAGAGGGAGGGATGGAGGAAGAAAGGGAGAGGGAAGGAGGGAGGAGAGAGGGAAGGAGGGAGGGAGAAAGGGAGAGGGAGAGGGGAGAGATAGGAGAGAGGGACATAGGGATGGGGGGAGAGAGAGAGAGAGAGAGAGAGAGATGGAAGGAGGAACATGGAGAGATGGTGGAGAGAGGGAGAGGGCTAGAGAATGAAGGAGGTAGGGAGAATGGTAGAGATGAGAGAGGGATGGAAAAAAGGGAGTGGAGGAGAGATGGGAGAGAGTGAAGAAGGGGGGAGAGGTAGAAAGGAGAGAGAGAGAGAGAGAGAGAGAGAGAGAGAGAGAGAGAGAGGCTTAACAAGATAGAAATAATAGTTTCATGCAAATATAACCAATATCAAAAAATAATAAACCACATATAAAAGAACACAAGAGACAAAGATTTAACGTGGTCCACCCAATTCCTGGGCTACATCCACCAATAACGAGTCTAGTATTCTTATTATCCAATGATTATAACTTGATTTACAATCTGCAATCCCTTGCAACTCAATACCACCGCAAGAAGCTACTAAGAACATATATAATGAAATCCCTAACTATAAGTCATTTTATACAAGTTTTTTGCCACTTTAGGGTTATAATTGGTTAAATAGCCAAAAATAAATAGCTAGAAAAATAACCCCCCCCCCCCCCTCAACCCCCCCCCAACCCCTAATTAGTCACCAAAGACCAACATGGAGAGGGGGAGAGGGAGGGAGAGGGAGAGGGAGAGAGGAGGATGGATAGGGAGGGAGATAGAGAGGGAAGGAGATAGGTAGAGCAAGGGAGAGAGGGGAAGAGGGAGTGTGACTATATACATTCACATGTGTGTTTTTTAGTGTGTGTGTGTGTGTGTGTGTGTGTGTTTGTGTGTGTGCACGCACCCATGCGAGAGTGTCAGTGAGCATGTGTATTTGTGTATGAGTGTGTGAGAGAGTAAGAGTTCATGTGAGCATGAGAGAGTGAGAGTTCATTAGTATGAGCATGAGAATTCATGTGAGCGAGTGTGATTGTGATTTTATGTGTGTGTGTGTGTGTGTGTGTGTGTGTGTGTGAGAGAGAGAGAGAGAGAGAGAGAGAGAGAGAGAGAGAGAGAGAGAGAGAGAGCATTTGAGTGGGAGGATATTATGCATGAGAGGAGATGGAGTGTGAGTGTGAAAGGGAGGATAGGGAGAGGGAGAACATGAACATGTGTGAGTGTAGTGTTAGTATAGTATAAGTGAGCGAGTGCATGTGTGCACACATGCATGAACATAAGTATTTGTGCATGTGATTATGTGTGAGTATTAGTGTATGTCTATGTGTCTGTGTGAGAGAGAGAGAGATGGTGATTGTGTGAGTGTACATGAGAGTGTGAGTATGTGTGATTGTGTGCATACACATATGTGATTTTTAGTCTCTGTGTGTGTGCACACATGTAAGAGGGTGTGGGTGAGTATGCCCATGTGTGCATGATGGTGAGTGTGAGAATTTTTATGTGTGATATCACTTGTGTGTGAGCATGAGAGTTAGAGTGAGAGTGCATTTGATTGAGTGTGAGTCTATTTATGATTGTGATTGTGGTTTTCTATCTAGTAAGAGGGAGAGGGAGAGTGGAAGCATGAACATGAGAGAAAGAGTGTCTCTGTTAAAAAAATTAATATGTAAATGGCTTTTTTGTGTCTCTATTAAAAAAATTCTCATATAGTTTCCCATTGAACCAAACATAAGTTTAGCTTCAAGCTATAGCATTCATTTTAATAAACGTTTAGCTCAAGATCGGTCACAATATTCAATATGTATTAGATGATATTTTTCTATAGTTTATAAGTTATGGTAGAAATCAAAATTAGTTCAACAATAATATATCATATTTATTATTTACTTTTTAATCATATCGCTAATCTTCAACTCATCATTGATTTAACATATGAGCTAATGACCCTTATATATTTTGAGATAACATCTACCCATGATTTGTAATGCATCTATGAAATTTTTTCAATATTATCTATGTATTTTTTTATGATTTCACATTTTAGTCAATTACTTAGATGATTTGGCACATAAAAATGATTTATTTGTATGAGATGACTCCATATGTCTATTTTACATGCACTGATATTATTGGTCTCTGATTTAATCATTTAAGGATGTATTATGGGCATTTTATTCATCTTTAGGTGGTCATCCTTGAAAATGATATTTATATAACATCTTGAAATATGTCAAAGGACTTAATATTTTGCTCCATCTTTATAGACTAAACCTTACACCAATCATGCCAGGGAAAACATCAACTAGGGACACTATTTTCTAGATCATGTTGTAGGATTGATTTGTTTTATTTTTTATAATTACATTATGTTGTATCAAATATTGATTTTCCTCACACACTTTAGACTATACTTTGAGAGATTCGTGGAGACCCTCACATCTCTCCATTCTTCATTTTTTATTATATTGTGCCATTCTCATTGATGATGTAGTTTGCATACCCTTTGATGATGATACTTTATGTAAGCTTGATTATATATTATTTTCTCCTTGTTCATGTGTATAAGAAATACCTTCATGAGATTAATTTGCCAAGGATCAATTCAAATTATGACAATTCAACACTAAATCCTATTGAATTGAAAGCAATAACAAGAAACATCTCATGGCTCTCTATCTAAAGAAGCTAATATATTTCCCTCAACTTAAGCATCTCTGTGCTAAATGCAATTCTAACAATCTAATTCAATTATGCTCAATTATGTTATGAATTTAAAACTAAATGCCTATAATAATCATGTAATTAATAAAGGATTCTTATGGATGCTTTACTCCTAATTTTTCCCACTATTTATAGATTTTCCATAGCTTAGGGGTAGAGTGAAGTTAATCATGATCAATGTTGATGGTTTCAAATGATGAGATAGTAAATATTTTGGTTTCAAATGTTGAAGCAAAGAGACAAAATGAATGTTTAAGATGCAACTTCAAGATGAGTGGTGTAGAATCATTTTGGACATGATCAATGTGAGATCATTCCTTCATTCTCATTGGTTCATTTAATTTTGTCCACATGTGGTGAGTGAGAATAATAAGAATTAACAATTGATTTATTTTATCCATATCTACCCTTGAATGGGTTTCATTTGATTTGATTTTAACTATATAATTAATCGATTGCATGATTATTTGATTTAATTAATGAGTTTAGATCTCGAGGAATTTCACTTTGCAAGATTAAGCAAGTGAATTTCCTTTCCCATACTTGTAGGGTTTACGTGGCCTTTTCTTGGTGGCGTGGTTGTCCTCCTTTTGTCCTTGGCTTTTTTGTGCATGATTGTTATCTTCTTTTTTTCCTTCGTTTTATTATTTTGAATTTATGTTCTCGTGTGTGCATTCATTCACACTATGGTGTCATCTAGGGCCAATATTTTGAGGTCATTACTATGATTGTTTCTATTGTATGGAGCATACAGATGGATCCACTAGTACAAAAACAGCAAAATTAGACTAAAAAAACTACTAAAAATCATAGATAGATGACCAATTTTGATCACATGACCAGTAATAGTTTATTGCCAGTCATTTGTAACACCACCAAATTTGTGACTAAACAAATTTTAGTCATTTGTTGGTTGTTTTGAATGATCAATTTGGTAATATTTTTACTCATTAATTTAGTCATTTGTTGTTGTTAATTGGTCATTCATTTAATCTTGATAGTCATTTATTTAATCATTAAAATCATTAATTTGTGTCAATTGGTAATATATTTAATCATTTGTATCAACTAATTTCCATCCATTGGTAGTATATTTGATCATTTTAATCATTAATTTAGTCAATGTTGTTAATAATTAGTCATTTATTTAATCACGTTAACACTTAATTGATATCGATTAGTAATATATTTAGTCATTTGTATCAACTAATTTCCATCCATTGGTAGTATATTTGATCATTTTAATCATTAATTTAGTCAACGTTGTTAATAATTAGTCATTTATTTAATCACGATAACAATTAATTGATATCGATTGGTAATATATTTAGTCATTGTCACTCTTATGTTTCCATCTACTAATAGTATATTTAATCACTATTATATTTTGGTTCTCATTAATTGGTATTAAATTTATTTGTGATATAAATAATGTATTAAATTACATAAATTTAATAATGCAAAAAAGGCATATATTAAACTTGAAGTAAACCATAAAAGAAATTAAAAATATATTAACATATACAAACAATATTCAACATCATGAGAAAGAAAGGTAATCTGCAATTTTAAAATATAATATGTATCAAGTAATAAAATGTCAACATTGAGAGTATACATAATTATATCTAAAAATATCAAAGTTATTAAGAGTTTCCAACTCATTAAATACACCATGAATGTCTGGTATCTAGTGCATGATAAACATCAACTAATTCATTTTCTCCAAAAAAATTATTGGCCACCGTGCAAAGGATCCTTCTTTCTCTTTTAGACGGATCGCTCCATCTAGTTTGTCTTCATAAACAAGTGGTACGTTACTTGTGACCCTCACAAGTTCTACATTTGCATCACTCGTTCCTTTCAAGTTTTCTCCATGTATGATAGATAGTGAATGGATCCGCCCAACACCAACAGCAGCACTATCAAATGGATCCAACACTCTGACTTTATCTCCTTCTTGGAGTTCATGAATATTTTTCTGCAAAAACAAAAAGTGCATAGGTAATTATGTGACTTATTAACATAATAATTATCACATAGGTAAACATTTGACTTATTAACATAATAAAACAACCATTACTTGCTCAAATAGTACTTACATGTGTTAAAACAAATACCATGAAATACACAACAATAAATAAAACTCACCTTGCTTTTAACATGAAGTCTTCTTTGAATATCATATAGATCCTCATCCAGTTCAACATGTTCACTATCAACATCCTTCTCAAATTGTGGAGCTTTATAGATAGGTCTATTGAGAGCATCTTTCCCTATATGCACAGTAGACTGAAGAGAAAATAGGTATAAGTCATATGCTGGAAGAGGGTATGATATGTAAACCTTGGCAAGAAATAAGTACAATTCTAAATTGTGCAATGAAGATAGCTAATAAATATTGTGACAAATTAACTTACATCTAGAAAAATGCAAAATCTATAATTATTTGTTTAAAATAACATTTCAAGCATGAAGATTAGGATAGATAATTGACAACTATTACATTACCTCAACTTTACCACAACTATAACTGTGTTGATCCACATTCATGTCCACTAATTCATCACAATTGTTGTCAATATTAGTATCTTTGTTGGCATCAAAGCATTTTTGTGCAGCTTTGATAGAATTGCTCTGCACGTGGTTAAATTGTTAGTAGATAGATCAATGCAATGGTAGATTAAATGCAATGGTGGTATTTTCTTCCATGTCAGAAACAACAATAGTGTATTGCAGACTAACCATGACCAGTCATCATTGCTACAGGATTATTACATCAGATAAGTGAAAAACAACTCTTTAAGGTCTTATAAATAGATCAGCATATTCCCCTCTTATTATTACACAGATCAATGAAGAGTATTATCACTATACAAGAAAGAAGAAAATAAGGGGGCTAATATTATCCAAGAAATAAGTAATTGTTGTCTAGAAAGAGGAAGTCAGATCGCACAAAGGAAGAAGACATCTCATCTATAATTGCAGCCAAAGGAAGGAATTAATATGATCTAAGTTAGATAACTAACTAATGATATTGTTAGTTACAAGGAAGAGGTACGATTTGTTAAAATAGTAATTTAGTTTGAAAGAGTTTTGATCAAAGAGATACAACTTTTCACATCATGCCCTTTGTTGCTTAATGAGGGAAGATCATCCATTTCTTCAAGGGGCATATTTTATTGGCATATAGTCTTCATACCTGAAGCACTTAAAGGGATTTAATACAGCCAACTAAAGGAGGTATTTGTCCCTTGTTTGGCAAGGTCAAAAACACATGAAAAGAATAAATTGACAAGTAGAAACAACATCCTGGATTATTGCAAGAACAAAAGATTGTAATCAGACTAAGGCATAAACTTCTCACATAAAATTGCATGAAACTTGAGCCATTATTCAGCAACAGTGACAAAGATTAGACTCACAAGAAGGCATTAAAGAAACATAAAATTAAAGGATAATAATTTGAAAGAGGATCAAGTACAAGATCCTATTTCTCATACCAGATTATGTCTATTCCATTTACATGATTATAAAAGACAATTTTAGAGAAGGCGATCAGATTATTGTAAGGATCAGGTGCTTTATTTCAACATAGTTTGTTAATAAGCATCTCAGTAAATCAAAGCAATATAGATCAGGAATTTAGGCAGAGCATCATCCTGGATTAGAGCAATATTAATCTGACAGCATTTTGCATTCCCCAATCTACTCTATTTTATTGATATCAAAGAAGTTTTGGTTCATAGATATTACCCTTCATTTTTCGATCCGAATTTATATCAGCATTTTAGTTTGGAAATAAATCTCAGAAATTAAAGTAAACTTTATCCTCATTAATATAAAGATATTTGGAATTTTCATTGATTGATTTCTTTTATCTCTCACAAGCCATCAAACAGAAAATACATAACCGAAAATTACCGTAACAACATACTAGTAATTAAGTCTTCAAGAGAACGGTTTGGGATCAACAAAATAATTAAGAACCTAATGTTCATATTTCAGAGGATATATTTTTTTTAGGCTTAAGAGATAGAGATGTTTTTGAATATGTTTCAATCTGGCATCATTTCCATGAGGATTAGCTATATGAAATCTTTTATATATTTCCTTTGTCGTAAGAAACTTCCTTAATGCCATTGATGTGTATAAGTTTAATTATGTTAAACTTCTGGCATTTTACACTACTTACAATTGTGATGAATACTTGTACAGTTACAACCTCCTAACTCTTATCAGTTAGAATTCTTGTCGATCAAGAAAGGAGTTGTCTTATTTATTCATTGGTATTTTGACGGAAGATGTGTGCGAGAGTGTGTATCATTGACGAGATATGTAAAAGCCTGATGAAATGTGAATAGAGCATGTGCTTGATACAAAGTATTATTCTGATATGAAGTAATCACACAGCAATTATCAAATGAAAAGTTGTTAAATATTTAATTGTCTTATGCAGAGAAGGAGATGTGTTTAATAAGATGATATATTGTTGATGAGAAACATTTTCAGAATACCACGGTCTGGTCTGCAATCTTTTCTGAATGTTCAATGGGTGAAGAAATCTGATCAAGTACAGTATGCTGCACACATATGAAGTCTGAGGTATATAGTATTATTCTTTTGATAGTATTTAATGCATACATTTCTTAAATGATGAACAAGGTTTGACAGTGCAGTTATTTATGAAATTCTGTTTGATGGAGTGGATTAAGAAAATGTGAGTAGAACTTGTAGAAGGCACATTTATCAGAAGATTGATGTTGTTCGTATTTTGTAATTCAGATTGAAACATCTGAAGAGTTATTTTTTTCAGTTTTTAATATTTCTACTTGTTTATCTCCATCATTGTGAAGTTCAAAGTTGTAGTTTGCAAAATAGTAAAAACTTGTTTTATAACATCCTTTGGTTGGTGCCTTAAGGATGCTGAGTCGATGCTCAAATTGAAAAGTTTGTGATAAGAAAGACTTGATGCTCTTAGAATAGGGGTTTGGTGCCTCCTTACAGTTGGTGCCCTTAAACATTGTAATTGAAGTTTTAACCATGAGTCTAAGTTAAAACAATAGATCCTAGCAGTGTTTCTCACCATGGTTTTACCGTAACAGCATACTAGTTGACAATGCTAAAAAATTCAAAATAGAATTAAATGAATAGAGCCTCTTACCTTATTTGAATCCATAAAATTATGGACATTCCATGTAGAAACTATAGGCTTAACAGAAGTGGCCAACTATGATACTGTCTCAGCTAATCCATCCATACGTGCAGCAGACGCAGCCAACTGGGATACTTTCTCAGTGAGTCCATGTATGCAATTCATTGTTTGTTCATACCCATCGTTTGAGCTAAAATGATCTGCAGAGGCTATTACATGACATGCAACAGATGGCTGTGAGATCTCATTTGATGGACTAGATTTCCAACTCATATTGTTGTTCGATCTAGGATTCAATGTTTCCATATAATTAACAATTTCTTCTACACTTGCTTCTTTGTTATTATTTTCCATCTAAAATACAACATTAATATCAACAAATAGTTAGTTCAATAAATAATTCCAATAAATATTCACATAAATTGAACCAAAAAATTAGGCACTTACTCCAAATTTGTCCTTTTTAGCCTGCAACCCGCCTCGGCCAAATGTGTATCCAGCTGTTACATTATCTCTTGCTCTCTTGCCTCTACAACTTTTAATCAAATATTCTTCACAACTCATGCTTTCTTTCAATGCCTCCCATTGTCTAGGAGATAGAGTAGATTGTAACCTGTCTTTCCCATCTATGATAGTTTTTTTGCAAGTGTATCTAAAATTATTCATCAAAATTCTCATTTTTTTCTTGTAATATCTTCGAGAGATTTTTCCACCAATAGTCTCAAAATTATTTTCCATCTTTTGTATGACAATTTCCACATTTCGTGGATCTTGATCTACAAATTTTGTCTTGCAAATATCCAAATGGGTTCTACATCGCATGCCCAACTCAGAGGCCCACCTTGCAACATTTTTCCCAATGGGCTCGCCATCTCTTGATACCTCAACCAAGAATGGCTTCTTGCCTTCTAATTTTCTTTGTTTTGCATCCCTCTCTGTAGATCTATATAAATTTTGACTCAATCTTCTCCTTCTGACAAAAGCAAGCACATCTTCCATATTTAAACTGCTGCCAATATTTTTTTCTAGATTTATTAGTTCTATCAAAAGATGTAATAGGTACATTGGATGCAAGCAATATCCCTTCATTCCTTTCAGCAACCTGAAATTCACCATCTTTACCCACATTAAGTGTGTCATGAGTAGTTCTATCACTACCTATCTTTGTAGACTTTTCTTCAAAGACATCCTTTATCACTCTTGCAAAAAGCTTTTGCATATTTTCTATTCCTTGACTCCCATGTTTTTCAATAATCTCTTTGAGACTTTGTGTTAAAAGATCTTCGTGATGTTGTGCATCACCATGTTCTATATCTAATTGTGCATCACCATGTACTTTATCAAGATGCACATCACTATGCATTATACCTGGCTGCACATCATCACAACTATTGTTTCCACCAAGTGCATGTGTTGTTGAATCACAAATTCGTTGGCTTCTACGAGTTGTCGGCACTCTATCTTTGATTTCCTTTTGTTTTCCTTTTTCATTTCCTATGCAGTTTGTTTCTTTCCTATATAACCAAAAATATCATATTATATCTTGTATACATAAAGCTCAAGCCTATAAATTTTTAGTAAACACTATTAAACAATAACATACTACTCATTGGATTTACAACTTACCTGTTTGTTAATCCAAGCTATGACAAATATTCATTATTCCTTGCCACACATTTTCTACAAAACTTCTCGTACTCTGTCAATAGAATTTCAGCATTCTCACCACTATCATCTAATTTGGGCCTCACATTCTTTCTCCTCATTTCCTGAAATCCAAATAAGTGATAATGTATAAATCAGCAACTTGAATCAAAATGTAAACAAAGACAAATTTCAACAACTAAATGCTTGACAAGAAACTCAAAAAGAGCTTTATTTGACATGATTTGAATAGTCTATATAAGGATAGTCATCCTTATAAGGATAGTCAAACAATAGAATAAATCTAAACTTCCATCTCCTCAAGCCCATGGCCCTGCTGTGCATCAATTTATGGACAAAGCCCATATTTATTGACTACAACAGTCTCAAACTTCCCAAACACCCTAGTAACTCCTTCACCTTTTCTAATACCCTTTATTGAGTTCTTCAAACCCTATGAATCTCATCCCTTCAAACTATGACTGATGAACCTTTCTATGACTACTCCTATTTGCAACTAGGCCTAATTAGCCCTCTAATTACAAAGCAACTACTCTTTGTACTCATCCCCAACATTCCAAACCTTGAAACAGTCTTAAGGAATCTATTAAATAGTAGGATTCCTAAATTTTTTTGAACCTTCATGCATTTCTAAGAACTCTTTCATCAAACCCTCGTTTTAAGGGTCAATAACCTAGGGCTCTCTAGAAAAGACCCTTCACAGACATACAAAACCATTAAGATGGTTTTGACACCTTATAATACACTCTCTCAAATGTTTCCAACCATTATTGAACCACTCCAACCCTTAGATCCTTCTATCCACCATGTGGTGCTTTCCAAGTGCACCTTCACTATTTTCGTTCACCAATCACACACTGTTCTGCCAGTCCACTTTCTCTTGGCACTCCCTCTGCATTCAAATCATAAACATAACATATTATTTACATTAATAAATTCCTCTCCCACAAGGAAAAATGATACGACAGAAAGTGGGAGAGGATCACTCCATTTTATTACAACAAAACTATTCCAAACTGTCTCCTGACAGTGACAGACAGTGAACAGATATTATGATTAAAGATTGTACTTGAAACTATCAAATGCCTTTCCAAAGTATAAAAGAACTTCTACATTCCTATTAAAGACAATTCTAGATGCTTAGGAGAGTCAGAAGCAAAGTAAATGCAAGGAAAGAACTTGTATTAATATCAACTTATTTTGGAACAGCAGACTGTTTATATGACAGTCAATACAGAAATGTCATTGATTTCTTCCTTTTTCCCCCCGTTCCTCGACCAACAACTATTCTATCTTCTAAAATACCCTACTTTCAAGACTTTTCTTTCTCTCAACTACCCATAAGCTAATTCCCAAACCTCTGGGATCGACCAAAACTCCCTCATAACTGTCATGTGATAGTAAATAAATAGTTTTTATAACTTTTTAACGACAGTCATTACTTGTTTGTTTTCCCTTTGCCACTTTCTTGGCTTAAGACCTGGGAACATTTATTATTGTATCTAAATGACTTTATTATGCCTAAGTGACCTAAAGACTCCACCTTTATCCCTAACTCCCTCTAGTGTGCCATATTTGGCTTATATGGTCAATGTTGACAATGTTACAAAATCTTGCACTTTTAGTGCCTTTTACACCATTTAGAGCCTTATTACATCATGTAAACAATATTATTCATTTCCATCAACCTATAACTCTTCCTAGGACACTCTATCCTATACATCACATTGATTGACTCTTGACACCTCACTTATGCCATTTTGCCCATTCTTGGCAATACATTACATTTTGACAACTTTGTGAAATTTATTACATTTAATGGCTTTAATAGCCATGATTCATCATCAAATGACTCAATATGTCTTCACTAGGCATTGATTGCCCTTGTATCTTCATTGTCTCCTTCATAGCCCCTGGTGTACCCTGTAAGTTCATGTGTCCTTGGGTGCCCCTGCACCACTACCCCTCAGACAATTAATTCTTATTAGATCTTATCCCCTATGATCTTTCTTATTAGACAAAGAGGATGCTGACAAAGGTTATGGAATCATTACAAGTAAGAGAAAGACATGATTTTTCCAAACTCCTTAAGATGCTTAAGAGTACTTTTGGATATTCAATTGTACATGCTTTTTCCTATTCTAAATCACTCTTTGTGATCCACTTTTTACCTTAAACTAATGATGGTTCTGGAGCATCACTACAAAAATTATACAAAAAATCTACCCAGATCAAACTCAACTAACCAACTAATCATTGCAAGTCAAAGGGTTTTGTAAACTATTCATAATAACTCTAAATGAATAATTGCCTCTTTGTCTCACCTTAAAAGGATCATCTTGCATCACCAGGACTTGTATATAATCGCATGTTTGAGAATTCTAAGACTCTGCACATGGGTCCAAAATTTAGATAGGGAGAGTGTGATCATGAAAGGTCTGGATGAAAGAAACAAAGAAGATTGGAAGCATTCAATTTTGCATTATTATAAGACTTCTATGCTTTTCTACTCTTTATTTTAGTACTTTTAGTTATAATCTATGTCTTCAATTCTGTTTCAGGTTCAAGAACTCTTGAACATAGTATGAACTTTGGTTATGCATCCTCCCTAGACCTGGAGGCATTACAAACCAAGACTAGTACGAGGTCCAGACTAGACTGATACCAGGGGTGGGGGTGGCAGTGGCCTCAAACCCTGTAACTATTTGCAACTAGACTGATTGCAACATGCATACATCTTTGTGAATAAAGTTAGACAAATTTATGTTACCTTTATATTGCAAGAGTTTACAACTCTTGAAAGAATATGTTGAAAATTCTTCAAACAATCTATCAAAAAGTTTAATGCCTTCCTATGCTTCCCATTTGGTATGTATATTTACTAGGGATTTCCCAAAATTAAAACTAACAACATTCCTATATGATTTAGGCTTCCATTGAATGTCCATACCTATATTCCAAAGACCAACTTTAGAATATACAAGGAGGATGCTAGTATTGGTTGAGCAGTTCAGTTTTACAATTGCCAGTTGCATTTCCTAAAATTTTCTAAAGGTTTTTTTTGAGAAATCCATTTTGTACATATACGATGAGCATTGGAGTGTAGGAAACCACATTTCTTTGAGGCATTATGCCAAACAGTTCACGTGCATTGTATGTGTTTGCACATTTTCCATACATGTCTAATAATGTTATTGTAACCACATTATCTAAAAGAGCTCTTTTGTCAGATGCATATATCTTGTTCCTTTTTTACCTTTTTGGGTACGAGAATGGAGGGTACTGGAAAAGGTTGTAGAATTTGTATTTAAACCTGACAATAGCGTGGAACACCTTTTCATGAAGTTCATTTTCTGTATGTCCTGCCACAATTACAGTCCATGAGAATACATGTCTTTGAGGCAATGTGTTAAAGTTAAACAATTCATTTGTCTTGGCTATGCTTCTGCATTTTGCATACATGCCTAATAGAGCAGTTGCAATTATGTATAACAGAGCAGTTGCAACTATGTATAATAGAGCAATCTCCTTTATGCTCTACTGGATACCCATAGACTATTCCAAAGATCCTATTCTGGTATAAGGAGGGAGGATGTTGCAAAATCTGGCTTTAAGCATTCCAATTGCATTTGCTTGATAATGTGTCATAGAGAACATTGACACAACTACAATAGTCATAGATGTAAGTGAAAGTCACACAATGGTAGTCATCACTAAGGCATGGTGGTGCAGGGGCACCTATGAGAATAAAGAACACAAGGTCACTATCAAGACCTAAGGAGAAGACCTATGAATTCAAAAGAGGAATGAAGACCTAATGAGGACCTATGAAGTCATTTGATAATGTACCATGGCCTTTGAGCCATTGGGATGTAATAGAAATGTTAGAATGTAATAGATTGCCAAGATAGGCAACTAGGCCAAAATAGCTAAGGTGTAAGGTTTATGGGATAGGGGTCATTTGAAGTTGATGTAATTTTTAATATTGTTTTAAGGTCATTATGATCCCATAATAAAGAAACATGGGTCAGTCAAAGGATAAAATGTAAAGAATGCATTACAAATGCAAAAATGTAAAAATTGACAAAATATTGTCAATATAGCCACAAATGGCTAAAGGATGGGATTATGGATTAGAATAGGAGTTTATAGTTTTCCATAAGCTTAAAATACATTTTAAACACCATTATAGGTGATAAGAAGTCTAAGAGATAATAAGTCTTCAAGTTGACAACATTTTTCATATGTTGTGAACAGTCAGTTTTGACTGTTGCAGATAGTTAGGAGTTAGTTGGGTGGTTACTCTCGGGTTGTTTGAGGAGTTAGAGTCTTATTTCAAGAGGATCCATGTGAGTGGATGCATAGAACATGATGGATATGTAATGGCACGATTGTTAAATGGTTTAGATCAATAAAAAGTTAATTTCCTGCAAATCTGAAAGCCACTGTCCATGGGTACAGTCATAAGCAACAGTAACTTCTTATACTTGAATAGAACATTATTCTGATTGGATGATGGTGTAAATTTTCTCTTTTAGTCATTTTATATATTGTCATGCAATTATTTCATTTTATTTAACTAAGTAAAAGACCAGGAAACTACTAGTGTCTTGGAACAGTCACTGAATTGGGAACAGTCAACGTATTTCATTGTTGCCCTCAAAGATGTGAAGGCTCTCCCACCTCTGTACTAACTATGGTTTGGTGGGAGATGCCATAATGTATATTATATATTTTATGTGAAGTTCTTATTGCAAGGAAGACACAGGAGGAACAGGGAAATAGTGTTTGACTGGTGAAAATACAGAAAGAAGGTGCACTGTTTAAGCACCAATAATAGTTGGGTGAGGCCCGATGAAGGAAATGAGTAAGTAATGGTTGGAAACACTTGGGGAAGTATATTGGAAGGTTTCTAAACCATCTTTATGGTTTCCTATTGCAGGGAAGGGTTTTTTCTAGAGAGCCCTAGGTTATGGACCCTTAAAATGAGGGTTTGGTGGAAGAGTGCATAGATATGCATGGATGCTTAAAAAAACTTCAAAATCCTTGTATTTAATACATTTCTTAAGACTATTTTAGGGTTTGGGATCTTGTGGGTGAGTGCAAAGGGGAGTTTCTTTGTTAATGGAGGGATAATTAGGCCTAAATGCATGTGCAATCAGCAGTAGAAAGGTTCACCAGTCAAGGGCTGAAGGATTGAGATTCACAGGGATTCAATAACTCTATAAAGGGTACTTGAAAAGGTAGAGAAGTTACTAGGGTGTTTGTGAATTTTGAGAGTAAAGTACAGAATACTGTTGGAACAGGGCTACTAGCCAGGCCTAGAAGGGCTAAAATGGGAAATGGTAAGAGATGAGTTGTTTGGAGTTGGTGAAGAGTTGGAACATGGTAGATAGGGCATGATAAGATGATCCAAGGTGCTAGGGTCAGTGAGTGAAGCCCGATTTGGATTTTGGTATGGTGGAGGTGCTAGGCACACTAGGTGACCTAGGAGGAAATTGATGCAATAAGAGATTGTGGCAACGAAGTAGGAAATGAATTCATAAGAATGGTGTGTGGAAGTGATCTACCAAGTTAGAGACTTTCATCTGAACCTTGAGTTGAACTTGAATCCTTGAGTTGATTCCAAGACGTTGATGAATCCTCAAGTTGATTCTAGGTTCCTTAAGTGGATTATGGAAGGCTCTGCATCACATGGTCACTATAAATGCTTACAAGTATGAATCTTAAACACCTCCTAAAAACAACATAGTCTATAACAACAGGACAGTCCAGAGAAGTCCAAAAGTGTGAGTGACAATAAGAACAACATATGGGAGCAACTTCATTATTTTGATAAGATTCACATAACACTCTTTCAGGTGAAAAGGGTAGGTAACATGAAGCATTGTGCTTGTTGGTAGAATACATAATGTAATGCAAAACAAGTGAAAAAGGACACTCATGAAGATAGATAGTCCTAGAAGCATTATATTTTTTACAATGCAAAGTAAGAGAAACCCAAATTATTAGATCCTTAGTTTCCGAATTCTAGCATCCTTGAAAACAAAATGAAGCTTAGATCATCATAATCAGATGCCTAATTACTAATTAGAAAAGTAGTACATGATTCAGCAACAAAACCTACCATATACAACTCAATGAAGCAGAACAAGTCTCACAGGAAATCCCTGATAGAAGAGTAGTGACTAGGTAACATTTTCAATGGAACCAAAGAAAGATTTTTTTGGACATTGACTATTGATGAGAAATTTTTCATTCTTGGCTTGAGTATCATTATGAAAATGGACTAAATCAATGTGTAAAGTTATTATAGAATTAAATTCTCCATCCCCATGGTGAAGTTATTGTAGAATTAAATGGTTTTCATAGATTTTCATGGAGGATAGTGGTCATAGTATTAGTAAGAAGGTCCATGTTCTCAAAACATAAACATAGTTTTAAAACAACTTAAAAGACTTTAATAATAGTTCATGAAATGGGGCTCATCAATAATCATCTGCACTGCTAGCAAGGTCAAATTCTTGATCACTCATGTCTGCATCTACTAGATCTTCTTCGTCCTCATCATCTGTGGCATGCAATACATTCTCTCTTATAGTCTCTTCACTGGTAATCAAAATATCTTCTTGAAACAGTCCATCATCATCTTCATCCACTTCTTCAAATGTTTCTTGTAGATTAATATATTGCCAATCAGGAATTAAATCAACAACTTCCATGAATTTCCATTTTGAACGAGACTCTATTTGAATGACATATGAACATCCTAGGCTTCTTACATCATCAATTAGAAATTATTGGTTGATTTGAAAAGGGAAAACATATGGCTCATCCATCTCTGATAAGAATTGCCCTATATTAGCACATATAAATCCATACTCATCAAATTGTACTGCGGATGGTCGGATCCACTTACATTTTAACAATATAGGACTATTTTCACCAAAATCTACTTGAATAATTTCTTGGATGAATCCAACATAGAATTTCTTCTTAGTTTCATGATGAAACTCAGCACTAACAACACAATCACAATTTATCTTTCCTTTGTCTTTTTACTCTACCCTTAAATGACTACCATAGGCCCATATGCCATTAAATCGTATAGCCCATACATGTGGAGATTGTGAACGCTCACTTTCCTCTATTTTTATATGTTGACCTTCTTCTTTTACATCATGGACAGCACTGGCAATCCATTCTTCAAATTTTGGAAAAGTATCACCTCCAACCAAACTATGATGTTTGCGCTTTTGAGGTCGATGTTGCAAGAAACTTTGATTTTCTTCCTCATATTTTCTACATACAACATTAATGACATAGTAAGATTAATAATATAAATGTGTAATACATTTGAGTAAATAAACAATTGTGTAGAATGTTTTACCTATGCCATGTATCAAATGAAGATGTGTTTTGAAGAATAAATGCATGCAATGTACTTCTTTCCTGATGTGATAGCTTGAAGCGGCATCCATTGCCCTCTAATACTTCACCTACAACTCTCTCATCTTCATCATCATCCCATACACGTCGATTCACATTTTCAAAATCCTTCATATATTCTGTACAAAATCCCATCACCTCTTGCATTGAATATCCCTCAGCAATGCTGCCTTCTGGTTTTGCCCTAGTACAAAAAAATTGTTTCAAAACCTTCATATATCATTCTATAGGATACATCCATCTTGTTCTTACTGGACCGCAATGCTCTAGTTCATATTCTAGATGTATCAAAAGATGCATAGAGATGTTAAAGATTGTTGGTGGAAATTCTTGTTCTAGAAGACAAAGAACTTCAGCAACCTCCTCCCTCAAATTGTCAAAGTTTGATGGATCTACTACATGTGAACTCATTCTCTTAAGTATTAGCCCCAACCTTATGATTGTCAATCTTGGCCCTTTTTCCAAACCCAATATATTAACCACAATTGGTAAAATGTTCTCGATTATCACATGATAATCATGGGTCTTTAGGCCTCTTAAGCTATTACTGTCAATTTGGCTTCTAATGGCAGTACTTACATATCCTGTAGGAAAGCGAGTCTGAGACATCAACTGTAAGAATTGTGCATGTTGTTCTTTTGTCCAAACATAGGGAGCACTAGGTTTTCCATATTTTTCACAATCATATTTTTCAACCCAAAGATTTCGACGAATCTTTAAATCTCGAAAGTCTTCGCGTGATGAAATAGTATCAAAAGCACCAAAAAGAGTTTCTATAATAACATAGGCTATATTTTTCTCTGTATGCATGAAGTCAATAGTGTGCCTGATGGTTATATCCTTGAAGTATGGAAAATTATAGAATATGTACAACCTTTTTACACCGCTTTGATTACATGGATCATATCTGCTACCAGGAACACCACCATTTGTAATAAATGACATTCTTTTTTTTCCATTGTCAACAATGTAATCACCTGTTATTGCCAAAGGTGCTTCACAATTCTCTTCTTGACCATTGAAACATGTTTTTTGTTGACAATATGGATGATCCACTTTTAGATAAGCACGATGTCCACAATAAATACACTTACGCAAACTTCTTGAGTGCCTCACAAAATCCTTAAAGTTACAAGCTGGACAAACATGATATCCATGAATAGTGAGACCAGACAATGTACCATATGCAGGAAGATCATGAATTGTAACCAATAAGGAAGCTCTTAAAGTGAATTTGATTGAATGACCATCCCTTAAAGATTGAATTGCTTCAACTCCTATCCACAATTCCATTAGCTCATCATATAGTGGCTCTAGATAAGCATCTATTGTATCTGAAGTCACACTTTTCTTTCCTAGTATAATCAATGATAACATCAAGAAAAATGGTTTGGTTACTAGCCATGGAGGCAAATTATAATTTAATAAAAAAATAGGCCAAGTTGACCATTTCGTACTTTGATCTGAGAATGGGTTCACTCCATCTAGAGCCAAACCCAACCTTATGTTATGAGGATCTTGAGAAAAATTGGGCCATTTGTTATCAAACTCCATCCACATATTAGAATCAGGCACATGTTGTTGTTTCCCATTAGTGCTCTTATTTAGAGCATGCCACTGCATAAGCTGAGCAATGTCTCTACACCGATACATTCGTAGTAATCGCGGGATTATCGAAAAGTGGCGAAGAACTTTTCTAGGGACCATAGCTGATTTCAATCCTTTCCTATACCTTGCTTCATGACATTTTAGACATTCAGTATCATTTGCAAGATTTTTGCAAAATAATACGCAACCATTCACACATGTGTGGATATTATCATACCCCAATCTGAGCTTACTGATTTTCCTTTTACATTGACTTCGTTTTGTTGGCAATGTGGAGTCAATAGGTAACAATGAACATAATAATGCCAACAACTGATCTACACTCTCATTTGTCCAACCATGCACCACTTGCAAGTTAAGAATTTGAAGGATTGTTGTCAAATGACTTAACTTGCAATCAGCATACACGGGCTTTAAAGCATCCTCCATTGCCTTGGCCCAATCATTGTCTAAACCCTCGTTCAACATTCTATTGACTTCAAACCCTTCATCTAGCTTTATTGTGCCTTCATCTATGTTCGGTGTCACTTCATCTATGTTTGGTGCCACTTCATCTATGTTTGTTGCCTCTTCACCTCTCACATTTTGCAATTCTATCATATCTTTGTAATAGTTATAAGCCCAAGGGCTTATACCACTATGCCCATGTCTTATCATATGTCGATAAATAACATTTCTATTTTTCATTTTTCCACCAAGACAATTATTACATGGACATGGATATTTTTCCACATCCCTCTCATCAGCTACTCTCTCATCACATGCATGATATTGATCTGTAGTCAACCTTCTTTTCTGATCCATTTGTAATATTCTATATTCTAGTATTAAATTAGAATCTGATTTCAAGAGAGTGAAAAATAAATCTGAAAACAAAATCAAATAAAGCATAAAAAACAGTGATAAAGTATGTTTCAAAGCATAAAAAGCAGCAAAGTTTTGAATTACCTTTGAATTAATTGCAGAAGGCATCCCCAAATTTGAACTTTCTTCAAAGAGGCCTGATGATATCAATTTTTTTTACGAACAGTGAATTCTTTGCTTGTCTTTCAATAAGTCTCCAAGTCCTCTCCAAACAAGCTTTATCACCCATGCAAGTAGCCACTACAGTTATATGCACCTAAAATAAAAATTTTCAAATACACACATCAGATAATTAAAGACACTATAACCTATTAAAAAAACAACATAAATAAGAAGTTGAACAAAAGAAATTTTATGGTTATTAATATATATATATATATATATATATATATATATATATATATATATATATATATATATATATATATATATATATATATATATATATATATATATATATATATATATATATATATATCACTAAACCATGTCAAGGATTGTGATAAGTGTTCTCCATGATTTTGGCATGGGGTTTGTCAGTTCTCCATGATTTTGGGATCCGTACAATGATGTTTTGACAGGCCTTTGAAGTGGAAAATTGTTTGCAAGTCTGAAGCGTTGGAGACAAGCCCTCAACTAGGGCCTAGTAGTTTTGTACATTGTGAGTGTGGCAAAGAACTGAAACTTTGGCATTTGGAAGACCAAAAGGAGTGGTTTAAGATTTCCCAATTTGTTTATGGAGTTGTTTGAGAGTTTTGAGAAATAAAACTTAAAGTTGGTAAAACTGTCACAGGAAAACCCTTGTTACACTACCCTCAACTAGGGCTTGATGGTAGAGAGGGCTAGGGGTGTGATAGAAGTTTATAATTTTGGATTTGGGGAGGCAAGACACAGTACTTGAAGATTCCAACACATGTTGGTGAGGTCATTAAGGGGAATTACAGACTAAGACCCAAAAATAGTCATACTAACAGTTAGGAAACCTGTTAGTGTTTACATTGTTTGGAATAGTATCAAGGGTACTTAATGTCTGCATGTACTTGCTAGAGAAGATGTCAAAGGTGGATTTGGGGATTAGTGAAAGGTGTTAGGGGTCTTATGGGTAACTTGGAAGTATAAACATAGTAGGGGGTAAAGGTACTTGAAGAAGGGTTGTAGAGTCCTTAGTAAAGAAGGGCTAGTTGATGAGATTGGGGTAAGAATTCACATTAAAGAAGTCATCATACCTTGGAGGCAGGTGATAGGGCGGGACTTAGGAAGTCCTTGGGTGGATGAATGAGGGATCCATTGGATGGACCTAGGAAGATTAGATAACAAAGTGTGAAAGGTAACCTGATGTAGGAGCATCAAGGCCAAGGATGAAGACTAAGAAGACACTAGAGGAAACAAGATGAAAACATGACCATATTGGGTCATTGAATGTAATAAGACCTTGTAAAGGTCCTTTTTGATATGTTTTGTAATCATTTTGTTAAAGTTCAAAATTGTAAGCCATTAATGGCATGATGGAAGGACAAGGGTTACCTAGGGATCATTCAATGTAGTACAATGGCAAATGGAGTCCTAGAATGTACTAGGGTGCATAAATGAGGTCAAAGAGTCATAAAGTGCATATAAAATGCAATAAATATGATGTAATAGAAAAAATATGTCAAATTGTCAAAATGTTGTCAAACAAGCCACATACGGCACTAAAGTGGAATCAAAAGGATAGGTGAAGTTCTTAAGTCCTATTAGGAGTATTGTGTCATTTAGGAATTGAGTTAAAAGTCTTTGACTGCCCGAGGTTAGGGTAAAGTACTGTTGTTAAGAGTTATTAAAAAGATATTAAAAACTGTTCAAAACTGTCTCAAGATAGTTAAAGAAGTTTTTGGTCGTTGGACAGTTTGGAAAGGGAAAGGAAGATTATAAAACATGGTGTAGAGGAATGTACCAAGAGGTGTTGAGGATCTCAATGTAAATGCTTTGAAGAAATCAATAAAATACATTAGTTCTCTATTGCTTTAAGTCTGCTATAGAACAGTGAATGTTCTTTTTTCCTATCATTGTTTTGTGCAAAGTTTATTTGTTTTAATGCTTTCATCTTGATTCACCAAATGTATTAGAATGTTTTAAGGTACTTTTCATCAGAAGAAAGTCATTTGATAAAGGTTTTTGCAGTAGTAAATTAATTGACTGTCACTGTCATGTGACAGAGATAACATTCTGATATAAATTCAAGGATTTTACCCCTCCCACTGCTGTAATGGATATGTAACTCGTGGGAGAGGGTTTTTGAATGTCTAATGCATTTATAAAATAAGGTTGTGTGCAGAAATAAGCAGGAGGATGGAGAAGAAGGTCTCTAGTTGAGACAAAGTGTTGTCTTGGGAACACAAGGTGTTTGGACCAGGCATGGTCTGGAGATTCTACCAACATGAGGGGTATATTTTATGACATAGAAGGTCATGTTAGGACAGCACTTAAGAAGCCTTATAGGGTACAAGGGTGGAATGAACAAGATTTTTTGGACATCATTGAACGAGCATGTATTCCTTTCAGAATTGGTGCTTATGAAGATGTTTTGTGGTTTGATATTGTTCCAAAGATGGAATGCCATTTGATCCTTGGGAGGACATAGCAAATGGAAAAGAGGACAATACATTGTGGAAAGGATAACACATATACTTTCAGGCATAAGGGGCAGATGATAGTAATGAGTCCATTGAAGAGAGGGAAAGCAACATGGCAAGTGCATGGTCACATTGGTGTGATGGAATGGATAGGTTTTGTAGAACCTAGAAGGCAAGATGATGAAGCAAGAGTAAAACAAAGTGTTTGTGAAATCAGAGATGAAGAAGTGGATCAACCTGAGGTCCTAGTGAAAGAGGATATGGTGAAGGAGTGTCCTGGTGCAGGAGCACCTCCAACATTTAATCCACGGTCAAAGATAAAGGAGACTTCAAAGAACATCAAGACTAAACGGGAGGATGAAATGCTCACTCAAGGACAAAAGATCAATTGGTGGATCTTAGCATCTGTTATGAGCTTCAAATAATGCAAAATTGTCTTATGTTTGTAATGTCCTCATAAGGACCGATAGACTGTTTGTAATGGACTAGTAATGTCTAATTCTCAAATGATGTTTAGGAGTCTAGTTTAGGGTTAAATGTCAAAAATAAAGACTTGTTATTTTAATACTTTAACATTCACGGCTACCTAGTATCGGGTTTGTTACTGTTTTAGTTTAACTGTTCAACCCAACCGATGAGAGTTGGTTGAATCAGTTTTGAGAGGTCATTGTTGGGGTATTTTCTATTTTAGATGAAGTCTCTGTTACGAGACAGGGGGCAGGAGACTGGTGTTTAGTTGTTGAACAAGAAGTAATAAAACATCTCTGCTTTGCTAACCGAATGATTTCTAAATACTGATTGATTATTTTGGATCTCAAAAGGCGTTGACAGGGAGTTTTGGATGCTTGTCATTTTATATTAAGTTACCTGTCGCTCCAGTTCTAATAGACACCAGTCGAATTGTGTTAGTTTCTAATTCAGTAGAAGTTTAGGAAGACTTAGAGTCGTTCCATGAATATGCAGGCCTAAATTCATGGAATGACCGATACTAACTTGTATCATATTTGAATTGACATTACATATGCAGATCTGTGGGTGAAAGTCGGGTTTAGATGTGTGTATGTTTTGAAAGAACAGAACAATTATTTATGTATCGGTTTTATTGGAAGAAAGTTTATAAGGTTTGCTGGAATCGGATTTAAATGTTGATTGTTCCTGAATATATGTTTATGTTGCTGAGTATCGATTTCCACAGTCTAATGCATGGTATCGGGTTTTAAAGGAGGGATAGTTATTGAATCAATGATATTTGTTATTCACAAACAATTTCAAAGACTTGTATTCTGGTGACAGTTCCGTGGTGTAGTGGAGAGAATAACATAGTGCCTTTATAATCATTGTTAGCAGTAAATGTTTGGATGAAAGTAATCGTTGTCAAACAATAACGAAAAGTATGATGATCACTGCATAAATACTTCTGATGTTTGTATTCGGAATGGCATCATGGATTAATATTTCATCTTTGTTATTAATCAATTTGATGCATTGAACAGGGTAGCAGTGCTGAACAGGGGTGTTTGTCCAAAGTAACAGTGTAAAAGCTTCTGATATGTTATTGAGCTAAGAAAAGGGTATCTCTAAATATCATTAGTTTGTCAAGTACTTGAGAAAGGTAAAAGTTATTCCAGTTTAAAGTCTGCTGCAGGGTTATTAAACAGTCCAAGAAGTCTCTGTGGACAGCTTTTGGGTACTTTGATAAAACAGAGTTTGGGGATTGAGTAGAATCTTGTAAGCCTTGAGTTTAAGTCATTGTAATCTTTCAAAACCAAATTCATCATTTAGAAGTATTGTGGGAAGTCTAGATAAGCCAAGCCCTTGTAGCATTTAGGATTGTTGAATAGGCCAAGTGCTTAAACTTCTGAAAGTTCTAAGTTTATTTGTGTTTGAATACCACCACCCTTCCCTCTGCATCATGTCCATTATAAGGACAAGATGTTGAACGAAAGAACAAAGAGGTTGCAAGTGTGGTAGATAATTACTAGGGATATCAATGCTTAGTTTCTTGCTACTCATTAAGATACTCATGAAATACTTTCATCTCATTTCTAGTTATAATTATAAGCTAAGCACCTAGCCCAACATGCTAGACCAAACATTGGTAACTAATTGAGTGTGGTGATGATGCTTTGACTGGCATATATAGTCCCAAGGTAAGCAAGATCCAGTTTGCACTTAGACAATTCAAATCTAACTTAAAGGTTTCCATATCTAAACATTTTGTTAGCTTTTTAATAAAATTAGTTGAATAAATATGAATTGATTCCTTTCACATATTAAATTTATCCTGAGCATACCAAAAGCCTCATGAAGAGATGAAACAGGCACATTTAAAAGTAACTAACATAATCTGATTTACATCCTTTCAGCTACTAAATTTAGCCTGGATGTACCAAAAGTCTCAAGAAAAAGTTGAAACAGACACATTTAAAAGTAAATGAACATAATCTGATTTGCATCCCTTCATGACTCATCTATTAAATTTAACATTAATGTACCAAAAGACTCAATAAAAGTTGATAGAGACACATTTAAAAGTAAATGAAATAATCTGCTAAAAGCTAAATCATGTTTACTCAATAATGCATAAGTAGGCAAGTAATCTCCTTAATTCAAGCTATGCTTAAGGCATAATTTGCACCAAGTTATAAAACTATTTTCATATACAACCCATTGCCACCTAGTCTAGAAGGAAAATTCTCATGTCAAGAAGCTCAACATGTCAATCATATTACACTGAAATCAATCAGATGCAACACATGCTCTAGGGAACTGGGACTAGACATCTGACAGGATAAATGTATGACAGCAGCAGAATGGCTGGATGGTTTTTTATTTAGACCACCTTGGTAACTTGTCTGGAATGTTCAATCTCTTTATGATCTTCTTTCGATGTTCTATTTGTGCCTAATGGCTAGGATGATTTTATAATTCAAATCCTTAAAAAATGAAAGCACAATAATTTTAAAAAGATACATGCAGGTGGTGAAGTGCTC
The DNA here is from genome assembly GCA_027943335.1 of Chamaecyparis obtusa. Taxonomy (NCBI): domain Eukaryota; kingdom Viridiplantae; phylum Streptophyta; class Pinopsida; order Cupressales; family Cupressaceae; genus Chamaecyparis; species Chamaecyparis obtusa. The sequence continues at coordinate 147,288 of BSBK01005540.1, forward strand.
TTCTTTGGAGGACATTTTTCACAACTGCAGTGGTTGTTGTAGTGTGGGCTTTTTGGAGGTGGAGGATTGATAATGTTTGATGTGAGTTCAGTGACTATAAAATATATGGCTATTGATCTACTTCCAGTAGTGATATTAGGTGTCATTGGAGGAGTGGTGGGAGCAATATATAACTACCTTCTTGAGCGTACTCTGAGAATATATGCCTTAATCAATCAGTAAGTTCTCCAAGGCACAAAAAAAAAAACTTCGTATTAGATTGTGGCTAAAGCAATGAAAAATTGTATGTTCCCCTGTTCTTCATTTTTCTCCGTGGCATCTTTTCCCCTGCATACATGTGGACTACTTTCTTTTCTAGACTTTTAGGTCTCATGCAGTCAAGAAACCTCCTTTATCTAATAGTACTATTTACCCCATTAGTATACTTATTAAGAGTACTTAACCTTATTTAAGAATTACAAAGTTTTCTTAATTTTGTACAGAACATGGCGATGAATGACATAGTTGTGTATTACTGATACAGGAGAGGACCAATATCCAAAATACTCCTTTCATGCACTGTGGCTTTGTATACATCCTGTTGTATATTTGGACTTCCATGGCTTGTAGCATGTACACCATGTCTAGAAGGAAAGATGCTCAACCACGAATGTCCCAATGTTCACAAAATAGGGAACTTCAAGCAATTTCATTGCCCTGCAGGCTATTACAATGACCTTGCAACTTTGCTTTTCAACACAAATGATGCTACTATTAGAAATATATTCAGTTCTGGCACTGGAAATGAGTTTCATTTGACATCATTGATGCTCTACTTTGTTACAATTTTCATATTGGGACTAGTAACATATGGACTTGCACTTCCATCAAATCTCTTCATACTTGTAATCTTAATAGGCTCTACATATGGCAGAGCAGTTGGTAAGTTGATGGGATCATTTGCAAACATTGATTAGGGACTTTTTACAGTGCTTGGTGCAGCCTCTCTTCTAGGAGGGTCAATGAGGATGACAATTTCACTTTGTGTGATCCTTTTGGAGCTCACAAACAACTTATCCTTGCTCCCTTTGATTATGATAGAACTCTTAATTTCGAAGACAATAGCTGATAGCTTCAAAAATAGTGTCTATGACAAAATTCTACACTTGAAAGTTGAAGGGGCTTCCGTTATTGGAAGCACATCGTAGACCATTTATGAGTCAACTCATTGCAAGGGATGCTATCATAGGTCCACTGGTAACCCTTCACAGGATACAAAAGGTTTCAAACATTCTACAGATTTTGAAAAGCACTAAGCACAATGCCTTCCCAGTCATAGATAAAACACCATACTCAAAAACACCAGTCTTGTGTGACCTTGTCCTTAGGTCACATCTTCTAGTCTTATTGAAGAAAAAAGACTTCCACAATTTTGAGTAGAATGCAGTTGTTTCTACAGGGTTGAACCAGAAGCATTATCTGGAGACTTTGCAAAGCTAGGCTCAGGAAAAAGGCTCAAGATTGAAGGGATTGAAGTAAGTGCAGAGGAAGAGGAAATGTATATGAATTTGCATAGAGTCATAAATACTGGATATTCTATAGTTGGATATATCCTAAAAATACAAATATTCATTGAGCATACCTTCAATGCAAAGTTCTCTTGCGCCCATAATTGATCCTTCAATAAAAACTTCTCATCGCTCTCTTGCACCCAGCATTGAAGCTTTCTAATGCGCAGGAATTGCTGTTTGTGGACACCGAACGGATTTGGAGATTTTATTGCAAAATCTGGTAGTTTCCATTTTGGTTTCTTCCCACTCTCCTGTGCCCAAAATGCATGCCCCAGTCTCCCGTGCCCAAAATGCATGCCTGTCTTCTACGCGCGAAACTCAACCTATTCGAAAATGGATGATTTTTTTGCTTGTGTATGTCGATCCTCTTTATTTGCAGAGTTTTAGACATTAATAGGATATTCATTTTAATAAAAGACACTTTTATATGGTGATATAGAAATGGTGAGTACTTTTAAACTATATTTATTTATATTTATTTATTTACTTATTTATACTTGTATAAATATATATATTATTCTAATTAATTTCTAGTTATGATAAATACTTTTCAAAAAATAAGTATGCAAACTCCAAAAAACATATATTCATATTACTACCCAAACTTTAGTTCTAAGAAGGCTTGTGATTTTTAATAAGATTAATATTAAAAAACATTCATATTACTATTATTTAACATTTAAAACATATAGCATTTTATTAATAACTAAAATTATTAATATAATTATATATTTTTTAAAATTTTAATAATAGATTATACACTTAATTTTAAAATAATAAATTTATTTATATTAATAATAATTATATTATAATATATAAATATACAATTGAAAATATAAAATTATAATTAAAATAAACATTAAAAATAAAAAATAAAAAAAATTATAAAACTTAAAATTTAATCTTTAAGTATTGATGTTCCCACATTATATCTTTTAAATATTAAAAATTTGAAGTTAAACATACTTTTAAATTAATTATTTTAATGATTAAAAATTTGGATGTAGTTTTTTTTTATCAAAATGGTACCATTTTTTAGAATTCAAAAGTGTGATGCAAAAATTAATTACTCTGACATATACAACATAATTGCACTGACATACTCAACATCCATGGAGAAGCGTGCAAAACTCTAATGCAAATTTTTGGCTCTATAGCAAGCACCTTTCTAGTGAGGATGAATAAAACTACTTAGTATTCATTGCATTTTGGTAATACTTGTACAAAGAAGAACATGTCTCCTCTAAAAATGAATGGAGCAATTAGCACTCATTGCATCTAAGTGATGCTTGTAGATGAAAGTCTCCATACTTCACCTCTGGAAGCATCACCTGGATGTAATAAGTGCCAAGTGTTTGGTTCATTCTCAAAAGAGATGGGTTCTTATTAACCACAATTGATGAAACATCCAATTACTTTGACTCAAAAACTAAAAAGTGGAATTTTTATCACTAATGTTTTGGGTTCTTATATTAGTAGATATGAAATTAGAGTCTATTAAGCTTACTAAGTTTCATATATTGTCTTTCCTTTCGATTATCATTAATCACATCATATTCTATTTTTCTTACAATTAAATTCATATCTTGTCTTTCCTAATTTCGATTTTCATTAATCACATCATATTCTATTTTTCTTGCAAATAAAATTTGATTTTTTTATAGATCCCATCAAATGTGTAATTTTTATAATTATTATAACAATTTTGAATGCATTGCATTCACTTTTTCAAATTTGTGGGAAATTTTAGTCTCATTTTCAAAAGTCTTTCAATAGAATATCTATATATACTTTTATTTATGTTAATATCATATTTTCACACTTTACTTTATTATATAAAAATTTATATACATTTACGGATTTTTTTCCCCTTTTCTCCTATAATATATTATGTTGACCATGACACATCTATATATGTCAACCACCAAATATTGTACTATGAGGTGATTTGGATTCTCATCATGATATTGTAAGCAATATAATTATACTAATTTTCAATCCTTATAGTTATAATTAAGGAAAAGTGGACTAGACTGTAGTCGATTTTAATGTAATTAGAACTATTATTTGTTAAGACCCATGCAACAAATTTTGTTAATTATAATTTGGCTATTCCTTTTGATAACACTATCTCTAATTCTTGTTTATCAATCAGTTTTGAAATCACCAAAAACCAAGATTTATGGCATGAGAAGGACCGTGTGCATATAGTTGCTCACACAATAAGCCTATTGATGAGAAAGCATTAGTGGTCAATTGGAATTTCTAAGTCTATGATATTATATTCAAATGTTATAATTATAAATGAGGTATAATCGTTCATTTAGTCATTTTGTTTAGGTGACTAATTATGTAGTCATTAATTTAATCATTTATTTAATAAATTTTGTTTGGGTAACAAATTATTAGTGACTAGTTATTTAATCATTTAATTAGTCATTTATTTGATCATTTGTTTAGTCATTTTTATTTGTCTACACTTGTGGTTTTATCTTATGATCAAATTAGTCACGTATTTAGTCATTTATATTTGTGAAGTACAAAACATTAGCGGAATATGATCAATTTTAGTCATGTGACTAAAAGTTTTAGTCATGTAGTCACATATTTGCCAAAATGTACTAGTGGGAGATTGTAAACATGATGGGAGTGATAAGGGTGTTAATGATTCAAAAGATAGTATTAAAAAGAAATCACCACAGGATTTTAAAAAACCTTCATTCAAAGATATATTGGCAGAGAGCTCTAGTACCAAGTGCCCATAAACAACATGCTTTAATGGAGAATTCATCAGAAATAATGCCAACACACCCGACAAAAGAATGGCTTCCATAAACAATGGATGTAGAGTGGGAAACAATGACATCATAAAAAATACAGACCGTGGAGGGGGAGAGAAGGGTTATCTCCCTCATCTTGGTTTGAAAATAGTATCATTGACTATGAATGAGGATATAGTAAGAGTCATCAAAACTAAACAAGATAGCTTAAAAAATATTTCTATCTTATTTGTTTGTATGGATAACAAGTTTTTACCAGTTAGAAAATTTCTTGATGACTGGTTTAACAATGTCTGTGGAAAAAAGCTTGGAATTTTTGTTAGTTTTAGTAGAATGATACATAGAGGGTTATTAGTATTTTTTTTATAAATTCAATAGCTCATGCAGGAAAGAGTCCTCAAAAGGGGGTTTTGGAACGCAGGAAAATCTCAATTTAGGGCTTTTCCATGGTCAGCTAGTGGTAAATTTGATAGTGTTATTACAAGATCATCTTCCCAGTGGGTTGAGATTAAAAATGTCCACCTGGAATTTTGTCCTTTTATTCCCCAGATTTTGAAACCTTTGGGGTCATTCCTTCAATTTGAGGACTCTAGACTTACTCTCCCCCACTTAAATGATAGGGCTCTCATTTCCCTAGAACTAGAAGTTGTTTTTCTTGAGATCCTTTCCCTTGACCTTGATGGGGTTCCCCTTGAGTGGGAAATTTTTCCTCTTGGTAATCTGGGTGCTTGTTTTCATTGTAAGCTTTATGGGCACACCAGGAAAGAATGTCCTTCTCTTAAAAACATCTAGAGAACCTTTGAGGTTTCTGATAATAATAAAAATGTTACCCCCAATTTCAAATTTAATAATACTGATGGGTGTAATAACAATATGGAGATATATGTAGACAATAGTCCCAAGAATAATCTTGAGGTTGTTAAGGGAAATGGCATTGATAAAAATCATAAAAGAGATAATGTGTTGAGTATTGAATTTGATATTGTAGGGAGAAAATTTGTCTCTCTTTTAAACCCCCTTTTTGAGGATGACCTTGAGATTATTCCTACTAAATGTGTTTTAAGAGATAAACATTTACCCTTAACTAGTTGTCAACTAGAACATGAAAATTGTACTAGCTATAAGAAACATAATAAGAATATTGACAATAATAATAGGAAAAATGCCCAACAAATTGCTTTGGTTAGCATCAAAGAGAAAGAAAGAACATATAAGAATCATCATGAACCTTCCCTAGAGAAAAATGCACTCTCATCTGAAACCATGGAAAATATAGAGTGATGATGATAGATAGAATTAATATTAGGTCATGATCATCTATGCAGTACACATGCCTTTTAATGCACCTTTAGTTTTCTAGCGCTTAAGTGTTTAGAGTTAGAAGCAAAGACAAAGAATCTTGACTTTCTGAAGCTGTCAAAAATAGAAGTAAAGGAGTGTGATTTTTTAACTTCCTTTTAACTATAAAAAATCATAGTAAAGGAGTGTGGTTTCCTAACTTCCATCTAACTATCAAAAATTGTAGTAAAGGAGTGTGATTTCTGAATTTCCATCAAACTATCGGAAAATGCAGTGGAGTGTGATTTCTGAACTTATGTCCAAACTACTAGAAATCATAGTAAAGGAGTTTGATTTCTGAAATGTAGGGAGTGGGTGTGATTTTTGATAAGCCATCAGAAATGGAAGAGGACAAATGCAAATCCCAACTTTCCAAAATTGTCAAAAATCGCAGTGAAGGAGTATGATTTCTAAAATGTAGCCAAATCGTTAGTAATTGCAGTGAAATAGGTAACTCATGATAGGTGTCTTCATTTCACTGCACATTCTTAAAGGAACCAATAGATTGGCGACTCTAATAGGGAAAAATTGCAAAGTAGCCTTAGGAGTTTATGATTCCATGCCAGTAAAGAAGAAGTTATTTTTTGTTGTCATTAAAACATTTTGATATTTTTTGGTTTTCTGATTTTGAGGATTTTTGGCATTCCTTGAAGTACATTAGTTCTCTTTGGATATTTTGATCATTTGTGAAGTTGGTTGCAGAATTTCTATATTTCTTTGTGCAAATCTTAGTTAAGGTGTACTCTACTAGAGTAAAGAACTCAAACCTTTGGAAAACAATTCATTTCCTCAAGGAGTTGGCACTCTACTATCTTCAAAGAATATCTTGATTTTTTTCAAAAGAAAGATCACACCTGGTATCTTTTCTGAATGTTTGGATGGAGATCATTGAACAAAGAACACAATAAATTCACCCAATTGAGCTTCAAAATGGAATCCAAGGAAGAACAAAGGTGAAGAATCAGATATGATATTCATAGGTCATAGGGACTTCCCTAAGAGAGTAAGGAGACAAATACATTATGAAGAGGGAAATACATCAAATCATAATAGCCCTCAAAATAAAGAGGAAAATATAAGTCATTTTTTCCAAGAAATCAAAGAAGATCCTCAATGTGTGATGGCACAAGAGGAGAGAAAAGATGAGGAGGAATACCAAAAATGCGATGTGATTTTGAAAAAGATGGCTAAAATCTCATATCAGGATGAAAAAATGGTGAAAATACTTTGGAGGCAGCCTGATCACATTCTTGAAAAAATTGGGATAGAAAGAGGGAAAATTGTTTCCTCACAAGGAAAGACAAATTGTGAAGAAAAAAAAAGAAGGAAAGAAGAAAATTTGATCCCAAGTACAATCCACCACATAGGAAGAATAAAGACCCATCTTTTTCCACTGGTCACATGAACCCATTGTTTGATCCCATGAGAGAGAGAGAGAGAGAGAGAGAGAGAGAGAGATAGAAGATCTGATCAGAGGGAAGAACGTTGGAGGCACTCTGGTGAAAATCAACATAATGAAAATCCAAGGCACAAAAATAGGGACATTCTAAAAAATGGAAGACCATGCCAAGGAGGTGTGAACAAGGGAGATTTCTTAAATGATGGTCCACCCTAAGGAGAAATGCAACTAAGAGGAGAAAGGCACCATAATCCAAACCCTATAGGAAAAAATATAGGACCAAGGAATCAAATCATAAGGCAGCCAATGATCATAGAGAGGTACCAACAATTGGACTTCATAGAGATAGGAGGGTATCCTAATCCAATTGCCAATGAACTAAGGATTGCAATTCCAAAATTCTCAGGCAATGGAGTGGAGTCTGTGGAGAAGTATGCAATCAATCTTAAAGGCACAATTGAAGAACTAGATGAGGATCATGAAGATGTCTTCATGAAACTTTTTGTTCAATCCTTAACACAAGATGTTGCAAAATGGTACAAAAGTTTTCCTGACAGATCTATCACTAGATGGTGTGACTTTGTGGATCAGTTCATAGAGAAATTTGGATTTCATAATGATACTTCATTTTCTTCACATGAGCTAACTACAATAAAGAAGAATGCAAATGAATCTATTTTAGATTTTACAAAAAGATTCAATAAGGTACTAAATGAAATTCCTAGAGACATCAGAACGACAGATTATTTATTGATTGGCTTTTATCTTAGCGCATTTGACAACAAGACACACTATGAGATAAGGTCACACAGACCTTGATGCAAGGCAGGGTTCAAGAGGGGCCAAATAATGGCAAACCCTAATGATCCAAGCCTGCTCAACACATGCAAAAGCAAAAAAACACAATAGTGAAAGAGAGAATGCCAGATCTTTCATATATTTTCATCAAATAGAACCATACATGTCAGCTTGTAAAGCCTTCTCGGTTACAGCATGACATTACAATGAATCTCATAAGTCCTCAAACATGTGAGGATCTGTCACCAATCTTCATTCTAATGTCTACTCTCTTCTATCAAACTGACTCCCTAAACTACAACCAAACAACTACATTTATACAAGAGCCTACCAAGCTGAGTTGGCCTTCAGATCCACAATCAACAGAAGAAATGGTTAGATCTAGGAATATATGCTTCCCAATGATGGATTCTAGCATTAAATCCATGATCCAATATAAACGTACAAGTCAGCCTCAACAAAAATCTAAAATAAACTACTCGACAAACAAGGATGACCGAGCAATAGACAAGCATTTCCAAGCGCTAGTGACACAACCAACTACCCATGAAATGACCAACCAAACTTGGTAACCAAATTAAATTGACCAACTACAAACCAACTCAGTCAAATTAGGAACTGAGCAACATAGACAAACACCAAAATGTTTTTGGTGACACAGGATGGCCAAGGACCCGAGATGCTCCTACATTAGACACCTAGGGTTATTTTGAAATGATTCTCTAAATCATTTGGTAGGTATGATCTGAGCTGCATCCAACTTAGATTGTGAAATCCAAGAACTATCTTCCATCGGTCTATTCTTCCATTTTACTAGACATTCCATATATTATTTTCCTCTTGTGCTCTTGCCAACTCTTTGATTTAGAATCTATTCAATTTCTTCATTCTGCTTCTTAGGATATTTTGTCGGTACTGTCATTTCTTCATTAGGTTCATGATACTCATACAAATCAGAAATGTTGAAAATTGGTGATATATCCATGTCATCGGGTAACTCAATCTTATATGCATTTCCAGTGTCAAATTTCCTCAAAATTTTGCAAGGTCCAACCTTCTTCATTTTCATCTTTTAATATGTTCCAATAGGAAATTGACATTTCTTCAAATGAATCATCACTTCATCACCTACATCAAAAATTTTATGTCTCCTTGATCTATCAGCTCTATCTTTGTATTTCTTATTATTCTCTTCCAGCTTCAGCTTCACATCTTCATGCAATGTCTTTATGTACTCAACAAGCTTTACTCCTTCAGCACTTCTCTTATTTTAATCATCAATGTATCTCAAATTAGATATACTTCTCGGTTGTATGCTATTCACAATCTCAAATGGTGTTTTTCCAGTACTCCTATTCATTGAATTATTGTAAGCAAACTCTACTTGTGCCAACATAGAATCCCAATTACTCAGTGTGTCTCCAACTAAGCATCTCAAAAGATTTCCCAAACTTTTTCTCACAACTTTAGTCTGTCCATCAGTTTGTGGGTGAAATGTAGAACTATATTTGAATTCAGTGCCAAATTTCTTCCAAAGGGTCTTCCAAAAGTATCCAACAAACTTACTATCTTGGTTAGAGATAATACTCCTTGATAATCCATGCAATCTGATAATTTCCTTAAAGAAAAGATCTTCTACATGTACTACATCTGATGTCTTTCTACAAGGTATAAAATGTGTCATCTTAGAAAATCTATCCACAACAACAAATATAGAATCATTACCTCTTACTATCTTTGGTAAGCAAAGAGAAAAGTCCATACTGATGTCAATCCAAGGTTTCTTGTGAACAACAATCAGTACATACAGTCCAGTATTCTGACTTACTCCTTTTGTAACTTGACAAATTCCACAACTTTTCACAAATTTCTAAACATCTTTATACAACTATGGCCAATAGTATTTCTCCTTAAGCAAATTCCGCATTTTATCAATACCAAAATGCCCAGCCAAACAACTACTATGTTTCTCTTTTATCAAATTAGTTCTCATTACTCCTCTCGGTATACACAACTGAATACCTTTGAACATCATACCTTCCTAAATAAAATATTCATCCCATTTAGTGTCTTGTTGATCTTGAATAGGTGCTTTGCACTTTCTCCATGGCTTAGAAAAATTAGGGTCACTTTCATACACACCTTTCATCTCATCAAAACCAAGAACTTCAATTTTCATTTCAGTCGTCAAAGATCTCCTTTTACTCAATGCATCAACAACTTGGTTAGTGACTCCACTCTTATGCTTTATCACAAATGTATAACTCTGCAAATAATCAACCCATTTCATATGTCTCTAATTCAACTTATTCTAACTACCCAAATACTGTAAAGCTTTATGATCGGTATACAACACAAATTCACTTGGTATCAAATAATGTCTCCATTTCTTTAGTGCTTGAACAATAGAACATAATTCTTGATCATACAGAATATTTCCTTCTAGCATCATTCAACTTTTCACTAAATAAAGCAACAGGTTTACCTTCTTGACTCAACACAGCTCCAATTGCACTTCCACTTGCATCACATTCCACTTGAAATACCTTACTGAAATCAGGTAGTGCCAAAATAGGTAATTCAGCAATCTTCTACTTCATATTCTCAAAACTTTTATCAGCTCCATGTGTTCACTTGAATTCTCTTTTGTCTCCTCTCATAGTCTCATTCATAGCATTACAAATTGAACTGAAATTCCTTATGAACTTTTGGTAAAAAATCTCCAAACCATGAAATGATCTTACCTCACTAGAATTCACATGTGTAGGTGAATTCAAAATAGCTTCAACCTTTTTAGGATCCATCTTAAAACCATCAGCTGAGATCACAAATCCGAAATACATAATCTTTTCTTTCATGAATGAACACTTTTTTAGATTTATCAGCAACTTTTCCTCTTTCAATCTCTACAAAACTTGTCTAACATGCAAAAAATGTTCTTCTCTAGTCTTACTGGATATCAGAATATCATCAAGATATACAATCCCAAATTTACCCAAGAATTTCTTCAAAATTTCATTCATCAGCCTCATAAAAGTACTCGGTGCATTACTTAAACCAAAAGGCATAACCAACCACTCATACAAAGCTTCTTTTGTCTTGAAAGCAGTCTTCCATTCATCACCTTCTCTGATTCTGATATGATGATACCCACTTTTCAAATCAATCTTTGCGTAATACTTTGCTCCAGTCAAACTATCCATTATATCATCCATTCTCGGTATAGGAAACCTATACTTCACTATTATCTTATTGATTTCTCTAGAATCAGTACACATTCTCCATTCTCCATTCTTCTTAGGTGCAAATACAACAAGTACTACATAAGGAATCAAACTTTCTCTGATCAAACCTTTCTCTAGCAACTCTTGAATCATTTGGTTCAATTCCTGATTCTTAGTAGGTGTTAATCAATGAGGTGCCTTATTCTATAAACTAGCTCCAAGGATTAGATCCATACAATGATCAATGCTTCTTTTCACTGGAAAACCATTAGGGACATTATCAAAAATTATTTCACTATACTTGGTGAGTAACTTATCAATCTCCTCAAGAATATTGTCTTCTATTTTCTTACTCAGTTTGTTAGGAATCACAACAAAACACACATCATTCCTTTTCAAATCTTTAACAAACTTCCTTCCTTCCATCAAGAAAAATTTCATAGATGTGCAAACATTACTAGTAGGTTCTTCCATCAATGGTAACAAGATTTGTTTCTTTCCATCAATTTATGCATGACTCTTCAACTTTGTGCTTGCAATATTTACCTTCTTGTCTTTAGGAATGTTCTCATATTCAAAATATTTTTCCATCTCAGTGATCCAATCCACCAATTCATCAGAATCTAGCTTTCCGCCATACTCAGGAGGATTGAAATGTGGTGTAGACTTCAGACTTGTCAAAGCCTTAAAAAATCTTTCTTCACCTTGATCCATAATAGGTGCAAGTTTTGTATTCACCTATTCTTCTACAACTTCATCATCACTAACATCTTCAAGATGTCTACCTCTTCTTTAGGTTGTTTCAATCTTGACAACCCTCTACAATTGCAGGTTAGATCACAATCTGCTACCCTACAAAAATCAACTAGGGATTCAAGAGGAACCTACAAACCTAGATCCACAGACCTAGATCAAGATCTAACCTTTCTTTGATACCACTTGACACAAGGCAGGGGTCAAGAGGGGTCAAATAATGGTGCACCCTAATGATCCAAGCCTGCTCAACACATGTGGAAGCAAACAAACACAATAGTGAAAGAGAGAATGCTAGATCTTTCATATATTTTCATCAAATAGAACCATACATGTCAGGCTGTAAGGCCTTCCTGGTTACATCCTGATATTACAATGAATCTTAGAAGTCCTCAAACATGTGAGGATTTGTCACCAATCTTCATTCTAATGTCTACTCTCTTCTATCAAAACTGACTCCCTAAAATACAACCAAACAACTACATTTATACAAGAGTCTACTAAGCTGAGTCAACCTTCAAATCCACACTCAATGGAAGAAATAGTCAGATCTAGGACCACACGCTTCCCAATGATGGATTCCAACATTAAATCCGCAATCCAATATAAATGTACAAGTTAGCCTCAACAGAAATCTGAAATAAACTACTCAAAAAATAAGGATGACCGAGCAATAGACAAGCATCACCGAGCGCCAATGAAACAACTAAATGCCCAAGAAATGACTGACAAAACTTGGTAACTAATGGAAACTGACCAACTACCAACCAACTCAGTCAAAGTAGGAATTGAGCAACACAGACAAACTCCAAAATGTTTTTGGTGACATAGGATTGCCAAGGTCCTGAGATGCTCTTGCATCAGACACCTGGGGTTTTTTTGAAATGATTCTCTAAATCATTTGGTAGATATGATCTGAGCTGCATCCAACTCAGACTATGAAATCCAAGAACTATCTTCCATTGGTCTATTCTTCCATTTTACCAGATATTCCATATACTATTTTCGTCTTATGCTCTGACCAACTCTTTGATTTAGAATTTGTTCAATTTCTTCATTCTGCTTCTTAGGATATTCTATCGGTACTATAATTTCTTCATTAGGTTCATCGTACTCATACAAATTAGCAATGTTGAAAATTGGTGATATATCCATGTCATTAGGTAACTCAATCTTATATGCATTTCCACTGTCAAATTTCCTCAAAATTTTGCAAGGTCCAAACTTCTTAATTTTCATCTTTCAATATGTTCCAATAGGAAATCGACATTTCTTCAAATGAACCATCACTTCATCACCTACATCAAAATTTTTATGTCTCCTTGATCTATCAGCTCTGTCTTTGTATTTCTGATTATTCTCTTCTAGCTTCAACTTCACATCTTCATGCAATGTCTGTATGTACTCAGCAAACTTTACTCCTTCAACACTTCTCTTATTTTCATCTTCAATGTCTCTCAAATCAGATATACTTCTCGATTGTATGCTATTCACAATCTCAAATGGTGTTTTTCTAGTACTCATATTCATTGAATTATTGTATGCAAACTCTGCTTGTGCCAACACAAAATCTCAATTACTCGGCGTGTCTCCAACTAAACATCTCAAAAGATTTCCCAAACTTTTGTTCACAACTTTAGTCTATCAATCAGTTTGTGGGTGAAATGTAGAACTATATTTCAACTCAGTGCCAAATTTATTCCAAAGGGTCTTCCAAAAGTATCCAACAAACTTACTGTCTCGATCAAAGATAATACTCCTCGGTAATCCATGCAATCTAAAATTTTCTTTAAAGAAAAGATATGCTACATGTACTACATCTGATTTCTTTCTACAAGGTATAAAATGTGTCATCTTAGAAAATTTGTCCACAACAACAAATATAGAATCATTACCTCTTACTGTCTTCGATAAGCCAAGAACAAAGTCCATACTGATGTCAATCCAAGGATTTTTAGGAATAGAAATTGGTACTCACAGTCTAGTATTCTGACTTACTCCTTTTGCAACTTGACAAATTCCACAACTTTTCACAAATTTTTGAACATCTTTATACAACTACAGCCAATAGTATTTCTCCTTAAGAAAATTCCATGTTTTATCAATACCAAAATGTCTAGCCAAACCACTACTATGTTTCTCTTTTATCAAATTAGTTCTCATTACTCCTCTCGGTATACACAACTGAATACCTTTGAACAACATACCTTCCTAAATAAAATATTCATCCCATTTAGTGTCTTGTTGATCATGAATAGGTGCTCTGCACTTTCTCCATGGCTTAGAAAAATTAGGGTCACTTTCATACACACCTTTCATCTCATCAAAACCAAGAACTTCAATTTTCATCTCGGTCATCAAAGATCTCCTTCTACTCAATGCATCAACAACTTGGTTAGTGACTCCACTCTTATGCTTTATCACAAATGTATAACTTTGTAAATACTCAACCCATTTCTTATGTCTCTGATTCAACTTATTCTGACTACCCAAATACTGTAAAGCCTTATGATTAGTATACAACACAAATTCAATCAATATCAAATAATGTCTCTATTTCTTCAGTGCTTGAACAATAGAATAGAATTCTTGATCATACACAAAATATTTCCTTCTAGAATCATTCAACTTTTCACTAAAGAAAGCAATAGGTTTACCTTCTTGACTCAACATAGCTCCAATTGCATCACATTCCACTTGAAATACCTTACTAAAATCAGGTAGTGCCAAAACAGGTAATTTAGCAACCTTCAGCTTCAGATTCTCAAAGCTTTTATCAGCTCCATGTGTCCACTTGAATTCTCTTTTGTCTCCTCTCATATCTCAGTCATAGCATTACAAATTGAACTAAAATTCCTTATGAACTTTCAGTAAAAACTTGTCAAACCATAAAATGATCTTACCTCACTAGCATTCACAGGTCTAGGCCAATTCAAAATAGCTTCAACCTTTTCAAGATCCATCTTCAAACCATCAGCTAAGATCACAAATCCAAAATACACAATCTCTTCTTTCATGAATGAACACTTTTTTAGATTTATCAGCAACTTTTCCTCTTTTATTCTCTACAAAACTTGTCTAACATGCAACAAATATTCTTCTCTAGTCTTACTGAATATCAGAATATCATCAAGATATACAATCACAAATTTACCCAAGAATTTCTTCAAAACTTCATTCATCAGCCTCATAAAAGTTCTCAATGTATTAGTTAAACCAATAGGCATAACCAACCACTCATACAAACCTTCTTTTGTCTTGAAAGAAGTCTTCCATTAATCACCTTTTCTGATTCTAATATGGTGATACTCACTTTTCAAATCAATCTTTGTGAAATAGTTTGCTCCAGTCAAACTATCCATTATATCATCCATTCTCAATATAGGAAACCTATACTTCACTGTTATCTTATTGATTGCTCTGGAATCAGTACACATTCTCCATTCTCCATTCTTCTTAGGTGCCAATACAACAGGTACTGCACAAGGACTCAAACTTTCTCTGATCAAAGCTTTCTCTAGCAACTCTTGAATCTGTCGGTTCAATTCCTGATTCTCGGTAGGTGTTAACCAATGAGGTGCCTTATTCAATAAATTAGCTCCAGGGATTAGATCCATGCAATGATCAATGCTTCTTTTTGGTGGCAAACCATTAGGTACATTATCAGAAATGATTTCACTATAATTGGTGAGCAACTTATCAATCTCCTCAAGAACATTGTCTTATGCTTTCTTACTTGGTTTGTTAGGAATCATAGCAAAACACACATCATTCCTTTTCAAATTTTTAACAAAATTCCTTCCTTCCATCAAGCAAACTTTCCCAGATGTGAAAACATTACTAGCAGGTCCATCCATCAATGGTAACAAGATTTTTTTCTTTCCATCAACCACAATAGTATACTTATGTAATCTCCCATCATATATAGCATGTCTATTATATTGCCAAGGTCTACCCAACAAAATATGACAATAATCCATAGGCATGGTATCACACAACACCTTATTATATTACTTTCCAATATTCAAATTCACATAACATTGTTCAATTACAAAGAGTGTATGCTCATCTTTGATCCATGAAATCTGATAGGGCTTTGGATGTTCCATCCTTTTCAATTGCAATTTTATGACCATCTCCTTAGATGCTAGATTCTTCGAGCTACCACTGTCAATGATTACCTTCCAAACTTTATTAGAAACTCTACATCTAGTCTTGAACAAACTTTTCCTTACTAGATCTTCCTTTTTGCTTTCATTCCACAGTGCTCTCCTTACCATCAAGTTATTTTCCTTATCAATTTCATTTAGTGACTCTTCTTGCACCAAAGCATTTCTACTACTACCAGCCTTCTTACTTACTTGTGTACATTCAAATGATCTATGTCTTTCTCCACAATTGTAATAAGTCCCTCAGAAACTTCCTCTTCTATAACCACCTTGGTAGTTACTGCCTCTATCTCTAGATGAACTTTCACCCTTCCACTCAATCTTGCCTTTGTCTAGATTTGTCTTTTTAGGTTTAGATCTACCTCTTCCTCTAGGGAATTTACCACCTCTTCCTCTATATCTCTTCTCATGTCTCTTGTTTAATTTCTCCTCATCTCTAGAAGCAAATTGATAAGCCTCTTCAATGTTCTCCAACTTGACTATACTAATTTCCTCTTAGATGGAAACTCTCAAACCATTCAGGTATCTACCAATCCTTTCCACATCATCTTCATCATGCCCAGATCTGATATCCAATCTATAGAATTCCTCATTATATTCCTTTATCGAGCTATCTTTCTTCCTTAGACTTTGTATTCTCTGAACTAGGTTAATCTAATAATCATAGGGTAAGAACTTTCCTTTCAATTTATTTACCATCTTGTTCCATACCTTGATTTTGTCTTTTCCTTTCTTTTTCCTATCCAACTGTAGATGTTCCCACCATAAGGATGCATGACTCTTCAACTTTGTGCTTGGAATCTTTACCTTATTATCTTCAGGAATGTTCTCATATTCAAAATACTTTTCTATCTTGGTGATCTAGTCCACCAATTCATCAGAATCTAGCTTTCCACCATACTCAGGAGGATTGAAATGTGGTGTAGACTTCAGACTTGTCAAAGCCTGAAAAAATATTTCTTCACCTTGATCCATAACTTCATCATCACTAACATCTTCAAGATTTCTACCTCTTCTTTGGGCTATTTCAATAGCTTCTAACCTAGCAACAATCTGCCTTAGCATATCTACATCTTGCCTCCCACGAACCATCTTGACAAGCCTCTACAATTACAAGTCAAATCGCAATCTGCTACCCTACAACAATCAAATAGGGCTTCAAGAGGAACCTACAAACCTAGATCAAGATCTAACCTCACTCTGATACCACCTGACACAAGGTAAGGGTCAAGAGGGGCCAAATAATGGTGCACCCTAATGATCTAAACCTTCTCAGCACATGCAGAAGCAAACAAACACAACAGTGAAAGAGAGAATGCCAAATCTTTCATATATTTTCATCAAATAGAACCATACATGCCAGTCTGTAAGGCCTTCCCAATTATGGCCTTATATTACAATAAATCTTAGAAGTCCTCAAACAAGCGAGGATCTATCACCAATATTCATTCTAATGTCTACTCTCTTCTATCAAAACTGACTCCCTAAACTACAACCAAACAACTACATTTATACAAGAGTGTACTGAGCTAAGTCGGTCTTCAGTTCCATAATCAATAGAAGAAATGGTTAGATCTAGGACCACACGCTTCCCAGTGATGGATTCCAGCATTAAATCCATGATCCAACATAAATGTACAAGTCGGCCTTAATAGAAATCTAAAATAAACTACTTAGAAAATAAGGATGATTGAGCAATAGACAAGCATCATCAAGCGCCAGTGAAACAACTGACCACCCAGGAAATGACCGACCAAACTCAGTAACCAAAGGAAACCGACCAACTACCAACCAACTCAGTCAAAGCAGGAAGTGAGCAACACAGAAAAACTCCAAAATATTTTTGGTGACAAAGGATTGCCAAGGACATGAGATTCTCCTACATTAGACCTAATTCACTAAAACAAGAATTCAAGATTGCAATGACAATTGAGAATGACATGAAGGCATTCGAGAGAGTGAAAAAAAGAGATGATGTGAAGTTATACAATCTAAAAGCTCCAAAGATAGATGACTTGAAAGAGATTATGGATATGATGAAAGATATGAAAATAAAGAAAATAAGAAATGAAAGATCGTCGTTTAAAAGAAATGATAGATGGCCAAGGTTGCATGATATGCCAAAATTGGAAAGATGGGAAACTAGAGAAGCATAATTATACCAAGGATAACCTTGATCCATTGAAAAAGGTGAATCATTTGGTTGAAGATGGGTCATGGTGTGAAGTTTTTAGACTCCTTCATGCACTAGATCAATGTATTATAGCTCAATCCATTTTGGAAGATGAAGGTCAATAAATTGAAGATCACCCCACTATGAATGATTTATCTTCTAAACCTTTTTGGCGTAGGGATGATGACTCTTTAGATGAGGAGTGTGTTACAGACTTACAAGCTAGGATAATTGACTAGTAGAACCACATCCAATAGTTTTTCTCTCATGAAGAAGAGGCTCCTTCTCTTAGGAGGTAGACTGATGAAGAAAGGAGAGCATACACTATTGCAACATTGGAGCAAGTTAGAGGTACTTACAACTTGAGCAATAGAACTATTGATACAGATCAAGGAAAACCCTCAAGTATTTTTGCAAAGGTTTCCAATCAAAGTGACACTAAGGTGAGTACTTCAAATAAATCAAATGAGAACCATCATGGATAATAGGTAGACACTTTGCAACTTCCTAAGTTAAGAAAGTCTACAAGTTAAGATCTTCTTTCCACTAATGGAAATGATGAAATTTTCTGACTATGGGAAATAGACTATGAAAATTCTAGCAAGTGTGGAAGATTATAAGGATGAAAATGATAAAATAGATAATAATGAAATTTCTATTGTATATTTAGGGACAACATTAAATAAAAATATTAATCAAATTGATCTTCTTTATCTTACTTTGTTAATTAACAATAAGCTTGTCAGAAATTGCATGTTTGATTTAGGAGCAAAAGTCAACATCATGTCTATAGATGTAATGAAAGAGCTTGGCTTGAAGGTAGACACACCATATGGGAAATTCTATGTAATGGATAAAAAATTGGTCCCTATGGTCAGCATCATGAAGGATATAGAATTCAAATTTCCATCATGCCCACACACTGCTTACAAAACTGATATCACAATGGTTGAGATCCTTGCAAATTATGACATGTTATTCTAAAGAGAATGGTCAAATCTAGTTGGAGGTTATGTTCAAATTGACCTATCTTATGACACCATACCAGTTAGTGGAAGAGAAATAAAAATACAAAGGGAACCAAGGTCACCTTACCTAGTTGAAGATGCTAATCTTGATCATGGTGTTAACTTTTTCTAATCTAACATGGAAAATTTCTAGGTAAGTATTACTAAACCATCCCTAAAGGTTAGCAACCCTATTGAAGTGCATTTTCAGGTAAGTCAAGAGGATATTTGGAAAATTAACTTTGATGGAGTATGTAGAAAGGAAGGTAATAGAGATGGAATCATCCTTGTATCCCCACATTGTAAGGCTTTGAAGTTTTCCTTTTTGTTGAATTTTGAATGCACTAACAATATTTTGGAGTATGAAGCCCTAATCCTTCATTTAAACATTGCAAAATCATATTGTATTAGGATTCTTTCTATGTATGGTGATTCTGATTTGGTCATCTCTCAAGTTAGAAATAAATTCACAACTAGAAATCCTAGGTTAAAATAGTATAGAAATTTTGTATGGAATCTAATTGATTTTTTCAATGTATTTTCAATCAAGTGGATAAATTGATCAAAGAATTTTACCATAGAACTAATAGTTAATTTATCCATTAGGTAGATTGACATTCCATTGGATTAGATTATGTAGGTAGCTATGAAAAGTAGGCCTTCAATCCCTGACAATGTGCAGAATTGGCAAGTGTTTAAAGATGACAAAGATCTCCTCAGATTTCTAGCATGTAAAGATAGATAGGAGGATCAAAGTATAGATTGGAATGGCTATGTTGAGAGACAAGATGGAAAATATACCTTGTTTAGGAAGGAATTTGTGAAAATCAAGACAAACAAAATTCCCAAAGGCTTAGTGGCACTTGAAAGAGATTTTGATGAATAAGAAATTTTTAAGGCAAATAGGCCTATCACAATACATGAAGAAGTTGAAAAGATCAATCTGGGTAATGACCATAATCCTAAAGAAGTTTTAATTGGTAAGAAGATATCCCCAAAAATTAGATCATATTTGAATATTTTGTTGAGGAAGTATAGGCATGTATTTTCCTAGTCTTATGATGAGTTAAAAACATATAGAGAGGATCTTTTTCAGCATTAAATACCTCTAAAACTTGATGATAAACCCATCAAGAAGAGGAAAAGGCTTATCAATCCAAACCTTGCACCCAAGATGAAAGAATAATTAATCAAATTGAGGGATACATGAATTATAAAGCCAATCAAGCACTCTACTTGGGTATCTAATCTTGTCTTGGTTAGAAAGCATAATGCTGATATTAGGTTGTGTGTGGACTTTAGAAACTTAAATGTGTCATCACTTAAGGAAAACTATGCTTTGTCAAACATGGAAGCCTTATTGCAATAGGTAACTAGGAATGAACTCGTATCCATGATGGATAGTTTCTCAGGGTACAATCAACTAAAATTCAAGGAATCTGTACAATATAAGACTACATTTACCACACCTTTGAGCACTTATGTTTATGCAAGAATTCCTTTTGGCCTAATGAATATAGGAGCTACTTTTCAAAGGGCTATGGATGTATCCTTTGATGGATTAATTGATTACATACTAGTTGTATATCAAGATGATCTGAATACTTACTCTAAAAAGGAAGAGGGTAATTGTAAACACCTTGAGAAGATTTTCATAAGGGCCCTTGAGTATGGAATATACATTAATCCTAAAAAATTACAATTTGGGGTAACATAGGGGATGCTTATTTCCTACTTAGTGTCAAAATAAGGGGTAAAGATTGATCTAGAAATATTTACAATGATTGACAATATTCAAATACCTAAAACAATAAAGTCCATCTAGTCATTTTTTGGTCAGATCAACTTTGTGAGAAGAATTGTCTCCAACTTTGCAGAGATTATCAAACCAATTGCTAAGATGTTGAAGAAGGGGGAAAAGCTAACATGGAATAATAGAATCCTTGGAGGCATTTGCAGTGATAAATAAAAAAATCAAAGAGGTTCAAGTATCCTGACTTCAAGAAGCCATTTCAAATTTTCTCTTTTGTATCTTATCATACTATAGCAGTGGTTATGTTACAGAAAAATTAAGAAGGGCATGAACAACTAATTGCATTTTTTAGCAAGTGTTTGCAAGAAGCTGAACTTAATTATGATATTAATGAAAATTAGGCTTATGCACTTTTCAAGATAGTTAACTCATTTAGACCATACCTAGTTGGGGTAGAGGTAACTGCATACATACCTAACACAACAGTTAAGGACATCTTTAGATAGTCAGAAACTGCATGAAGGTGTAGATGGACCAATCGGATTCAGAAGTTCAATATTGATGTCCAAATTAAAAAGTTGGTAAGAGGATAGGGTCTAGCCAAGCTTATGGTAAATGCAAACTTAGAAGTTGTACAAGTGAATCAAGTAGACCTTGAACATGCAAAGGTGAGTATTGAAATATGTCATTGGTATATTGATATTGCTCACTATTTGAAATATATGACATTCATGAAGGATTAAATGAAAATAAAATGAGAACAATTAAACTTCAGGCTTCCAAGTATGTATTTATCCAGGATTACCTCTATTTGAAAAATAGAGATGACCTCTATTTGAAAAAATAGATATGGTATACATATTAGGTCGAATCAATTTTGAAGGAGCTTCATGAAGGTATGTGTGGAGGTTAGTTCTCTTCCAAGACAAATACCCATAAGATTTTACATGTAGGATACTATTGGCCTAAATTATTCTAGGACTGTCATGCATATGTGAGAAAATGTGAATCATGTCAAAAGTTTTGCGGTAAGTTAATGTACAATGGGGTACTTCCTTTGAGGCCTTTACAAATAGAGGAACCACTTCAAATGTGGGGAATATATTTCATAGGAGAAATATGTGATAAATCTATTGGGGGAAAAAGATGGATCCTTGTAGAAATAGATTATTTTACAAAGTGGGTGGAATCCATACCCACTAGACAAGCCACAAGAAAAATTGTCACCAAGTTCTAACTGAAAATATTTGGACTAAATTGTGTTTACCCCAAAAGATCATTGCAAAAAATGGTATGTGTTTCAGATCTAAATAATTCTCTAATTTTTGTGACACTTATGGCATAGTGGTTTCATTTTCATCCCCACACCATCCTCAAGGCAATGGGCAAGAAGAATCTTGCAATAAAAATATCTTGAAGATCATAAATAGGATGTTGGATAATAACAAAAAAGCATGGCATTCAAATCTGAATTTGGCATTATGGGAAGATAGGATCACAGTAAAAAAAATCTATTGGTTTTTACCCTTTTAGTTTGGTGTATGGAAAGGAAACAAGACCTCCTCTAAACAATTGGCTATCCATGTATAAATTCATGACAGAAGAGCATATAGAAGATATGGATTTCATGGATGAGAGGTTGAATGCACTTGCAGAGTTGGATGAAATCAGAAGGATGGCACAAGAGAATAAAATCATCAAGAAGAAACAGATGAAGTTTCATCATGACAAAAGGGTCACAAGAAAAGTATTCAATGAAGGAGATTGGGTTCTAAAGTGGAATGCAAAGGATCAAGAGAAGGGAAACATTGGAAAATTTTGAAGCATTATGGCTAGGACCTTTTATCATTTCAGAAAAGGAAGGGGAGAACTCATACTTCTTACAAGATACAGATGGATACATCCAAGATTTTCCTATCCATGGTCAGTTCTTGAAGCCCTTCTTTCCTTGAAGGCATGCAGGGGGTTTTCTTACCTTTTATTTATTTCCTTGCATTGTTAGGTCCTAATTGTAATTGTGTTGCTTCATTGTTTTATTGTGGTTCTTAGCTTTTTAATTTTCATGTCTTCTTCACCTAGACATAACTGAGGTTCTCATCATGACCACAAGGGGAATGCGTTCCCAATAAGAACCACTGATGGAGCCTCATAATTTTGCCTCTATTTATGAAATATATTTGACCCGTTGGCTATGTTCTTTATGTTAATTTTTTGTATCTTATGATATTTGTGTTCTTTTATTCCTTTAGGATCATACTAAGTATATTTATGCTTGCAATTCACTAAGGTAACTCTTATGAGACCCTAAACCTTTATGGATTCACAGTGAGTATTTTTCTAATTTCATTTCATATGTATATTTCCCTAGAAATGTTAGATGAGTTCTATAAGTTTCATGGTGAAATATGTTGTCACCCTCATGAAATATAAATATCTTTGTTTATTCTTATTTTTGTTTCTATCTTATAGGACTTGGCACCAAAAAATTCATATTTATATCCTAAATGGCTAGAGGATCTATGCTTTAAATATTAACTTTTGATTTGTAGCAGGAAGTTCATCCAACGGTTCAATCAACAGGGGCTTTAATCTTCAACTACCTTTTCATCAAGATTAGTTTGTGATCATCGATGTAGTATACATGCATTTTAATGCACCTTTAGTTGTCCAACGCTTAAGTGTTTGGAGTTAGAAATAGAGAAGGAAAAACCTGACTTTTCAAAGATGTAAAAAATAGTAGTAAACGAGTGCAATTTTTGAACTTCCATTTAACTATCAAAAATTGCAATAAAGGAGTGTGATTTATGAACTTCCATCTAACTATTGTAAATCATAATAAAGGAGTGTGATTTTTGAATTCCCATCAAACTATCAAAAATCGCAGTGAAGGAGTGCAATTTGTGAACTTTTGTCCAAACTATTAGAAATCATAGTAAAGGAGTGTGATTTACAAAATGTAGTCGAACAATCAAAAATTGCATGGAGCAAGTGCAATTTCCAATAAGCCATCCAATTTAGAAGATGACAGATGCAAATCCTGACTTTTTGAATCTATAAGAAATTGCAGTGAAGGAAAACAATTTCTGAAATGTAGCCAAACTGTTAGAAATTACGGTAAAACATGAAATTCATGCCATATGTCTTTATTATACTTCACATTCTCAAAGGAGAGGGTCTTTTCTAAAATTTGGCCTGAAATGCATCGTGGGTTGTAGATCTTGTGATCATCTTGTGGTTATCAATAATAAATGAAAGAAGATTGGAGTCCACCTTCTTGAAGTTAAATTTGTACAAAAAATAGGTTATCATAAGCTCAACAAATTAGTGACAAGTAGCAAGAGTTTGGGGTCCCATGAACAAAAGGCTTGAGGATTGAGTAAAAAAATCCAAAATCACGTGCAGAAATACTAGAAATGAACATAGTGGCACACTCTACAATAGTTAACTGAGGTGACCGATGATGTGGCATAAAGACCGACATGTTCATTTGACAAATACATCATAATCCATTGATTTATCACATGCAAAATTGGGTGTGTTAAGTATTCTAAGATTTAATCAAGACCCAATGAAGAATTAGAAGAAGGGTTCGCCATGGATAGCCACATGGTTGCACATGATATAATATGGGAAGATGCAGATTCCATAGGATATAATCATGACTGTTGAATGTTTACAAAGAGAAAGAAATAGATTTTTTAAATCCAACGGTCGTTGATATGAAATTTATTGGCTATTTGCATAATTAAAGAGAGCACCCTTGTGCCTAATGACATTGCAGATCATTTTTCTTATGATCATCAAAGTTTTTCTTGTTATAATCTAGAAGTTGCAGTTGTTGACATAAGATTAGTTATTCATTATGAAGAGTCATGTTGATTTGAAGCTTATATGCATCCTTTCATTTTCATATAAATGAGGATACCAAAATCAATGAGAGGATAGAACATAGAGATAGATTGATACCAATTTGTAATTAGGATTGTAGATTAGAAGTCATGGCTTGCAACATGATCTTATGTAATATTCTTTCATGATCAATAAAATTTTTAATGTTTTTGTTCAGTTGAGGAAAAGGGATAAATTGAAAGTTGGATTAGTCCTTTGTGATCACCAAGGTAATTGATTAACTGTTCCCGATAATGCTTGTGCATTAAGGTCCATAATAGAATTCTTTTTTTGATAAAGAGGGATAGTGTGAAATCTACATGTGTTTCCTCATCCTTGTCTAATTGGTCTTCCCTCCAAAAAAGTTAAAATCCTATTAGACTAACATTGAATTGCATATATATGATTTGTCTTCTGCATTTAGAAGAATTGATGATACTTGAATGTATAATGTCCCATAAAGTTGTATATAAGGATCTTCTTTGTAGTATACTCTATCACCCAAATGAATAAGGCACTGATCTTTGAGATTATTGAAAGGTAATCACTGGATTCATAGTTGAAGTTAGTGACTCTTTTCTATATTTCTTCTTGAAAGCATCAATCCAAATATTGAAACATTCTATATAAGCATTTAATTAATTAAAGCATTATATATTCAAGCAATTTGTATTTTCAAGCACTCATACATACCATTCAAGTTGTGCTTTCTAAAGGTCTTCCTAATTTCTTTCCATTTGGAAGATTCTTTGGATGTACTTGTGATCAGAATATTTTCTATAAAAATCCTAAGGACAAAAAAGTTTTCTTAGGAATAGGTACACCCGCCTTGGTCCTGCAGAGCCATAAGTGCAGGGGAATTGGATCTTTAAGACTATTCCCATCAGTTGGCCAAATTGAGTTGGAAGATCCCAACATTGAGTAGGAAAGCTTATAGGATTTCCAACCAGTCAATTTGGGAACCAACACTTTTTTCACTGTGTGGTCAACAAGGTCATTTATTATGGTCCAATTGGAGGTTACATCAAAAGATAGGGATGATTTCCCTCTTATTATTGAGGATACCAAAGAAATGAATAATTTGGTAGTTACTTGATTTCCATTCTTCAAGGGGAAGAAAAATTTAGTCAATACCAAATTAAAATCCTTTGTAGGCCTTGACCATCCTCTAGTTCCACACATTTTAGATAAAGACAAGAACATGAAAGAAGTAGAAGAGTGGAAATCTGATTTTGATCTCATCTTCCCAAGTGTGGAGACCATGATTTATATTGATAGTAATATTGATATCCCTAAGTTTAATAATATTTTTGATATCATGACTAAGTTTAAGAATATTTTTGGCAAGTTCATAAGAGACTCCCATGATATTATAGATGTCAAGTGGGCAGAATTTGTGTCACATATTGATAGTTTGAAAGCTTTCAAGTGGTCAACAAAGAAAGAAATAAATAAATGGAGTTCTTTACTGATGGAAAGAGAAAATAAGTTACTCAATGAAAAGGCTTCACCTCTCCTTTTGGTTCTTTATTTTTTTATCTCATTGTGTGATGAAAATGCCACTAATAGACTTCAAGGAGGTCAAGAAGTTATCTACATGGACAAATTTCTAGCCTCAGTTATGCCACAAATGTTCCGCATTGTTAGGAATGAAAATGCTAACCAACTTGAAAGTGATAGGCTAATTACAGTGCCCTTGTTTTATTCCATTTTTTTTTCTTATTGGATTTTATTACAACTTACAATAGAAACATCACCATTTGGTTCAACTATTTTTCTCTTGCAGTTCTACTACTTGAGATTCCTTTTCTAGAGAATCAGAGTTAAGATGTCTTGCAAACTTGTCTGCTTTGTTGAGATAGGTTAGGAATAGAATCTCTTTTTTTATTTGATTCCAATAAATGATTTGAAGCTTGTTTCATCACCCCAAGTTATATAAGGGATTCAAGTATCATTTTTTAAAGGTTCCCAACTTTTTTATTCATAGAGAGAATAATAGAAATAGTGTTAAGTCTTAGGGTTTTAATATAGGTTGGTATTATGAGACATATTGGATAATATGGTATAATGGATACACTATTTTACAGATCCATATGATTAGTCCAATTATCTTTATTCTATATTTAAATTATCATATGAACAAAATATAAAGTATTTTTGTGTGCTCATCCCGATGTCATGTGGTTGTGAGCTTATCATTATCATGATTTCTTTCAAGAAAAGAATTAAGTATACTTGAATTGATAAATGTGAGAAGTATATGTATGGTATAAATTTGATGATAATATTGGTTATGTGAGATTACATATATGTTAGGCATATTTAATAATGTTAATCTTGTGTCTCTATGAGAAGTTAAACATAAATTTGGATGTATCTTATAGTTTTTTGAGTCTATTGCTCTATAGGTTAAGAACTAGTCTAATTCATGTTAGAATACTATTTGGAGAGCACAAAAATCCATAAATATGAAATTATTTTACTTTGTGTTGTTGATTTCATGGTAAATTATTTGCATTCTCACTAAGAAACTAGAAGCTCTAGTGAGAACTCTCTTCTATGACTATTCTTGTAGCCATTAAAACTATTTTCTTTGACTATTCCTATAGCCATTGGAACATTTTTCTTTGATTTTTCCTATAGCCAAGGTAGAATAGAGTAACTCCCTATTTGTTTCCTAAGAACTACATTTTTTTTAATCTATTTCACTCCTATTTACTTGTGGATTCATGTTTCTATTATCTTCTTCTTCTTCTAACTACCAAAATGATGTGACAAACCATTACTATCATCGCAAACATCCACATGTGGGGTTGTAGGTACAACAACTATAGGAACAATCAAAGAACAAAGTTCTAATGGCTACAGGAACAATCATAGAAGAGAGTTCTCACCATAGCTTCTAGTTTCTTACTAAGAATGTAAATAATTTACCATGAAATCAACAACACAAATGAAAATGATTTAAATTTATCGATTATTATGCTCTCCAAATAGTATTCTAACATGACTTAGACTAGTACTTAAGCTATAGGGAAATAAAGTAAAAAAATAATAAGACATATCCAACGTTATGTTTAACTTATCACAAAGACACAAGATTAAGATTATTTAATATGCCTAACATATATTTAATCCCACATAACCAATATTATATTGGATTTATACCATACATACACTTCTTACATTTATCACCTAATATTACACTCATGAAATCACTACTATTTTCCCCAAATCACTATAATGCATTTAAAAGGATTTAATCTCTTTCTTTAAGAAAACTAGTAAACACATTATACATTGATGAAATTTTCATGAAGACAAATTTGATTATTCTAAATAAACAAACTTATGTAACAAAAAGAAAATGGAGTAGGAGACAATCTTCAAATGATATTTCTAATTAATTTCTTTAGAAGTATTCATACATTTTATTTAATAGATTACTTTGTCATTCCTATTTCTACAAAAAGACCTATTACATAAACTATTCTACTTGTCCCTATACAAAGAATTTTCAGAAGCCGTAAAATTGGCCTTGTTATTTATTTTATATGCACAATGAATGCAAAAAGCTACAAGCCATAGTATTCCTTTTATATTATGTTACCAACTTTTATTAGCTGATCATAGAAGATATTCTCCCAATGAAGGTTTTTACCTCTATTTGTGTCCTTGAGTAAATCTAGAGGAGACCATGGAGTGCTTATTATTATGAAGCATGTGATCCAACTAGACTTTTGAGCCATGTCATTATCTCCCATGGGTGGTTATTGAGGTAGAAATGCTAGAAGTCAAAATCCTCACCATCTTCCCTCATAGGGGATGGCTTTGAAAATACAACACAAGGAGAAACAAATGACTTCAAACTCTCATCTTTTGTGTTTACACCTAGAATTTTCTTTGCCTCCATCCTAGAAAATGGAGCCAAAGTAGTAATCTGAGAGATAGGATGCATTTGCAAGCTGTGGGAAGAGTTTTCAAAAAAGTCTAGAGCTTTCAGTATCTCTATGATTACTGAAGGAAATTTTAGTATCTCTATAATTACAAAATGTATTATCAACTAGTTCACCACCATGATCCTCGTATATCTCCTACAACATGGCTTCTTATAACCCCTTTTTATTACACTAAAATCCCTTGATAGCCTCATCAATCCTCATCCTTAGCACTCAAACAAAGAAAAACTCCCTTATTGTTCCATTAAAATACCTCTATAGCCTCACTAGGCCACATCCTTAGCACTCAAACAAAGAAAAACTCCATTCCAATCATGAACAACCCAAATTTAGATAACACCCATAGCTCATTCTTCATGTATCCCGTCTTGTATTTAAGCTATGGATCACACTTTCAAACTACAAAAATAGAAGAAACAACTATCCAAAGGTTTACACCTATCCCAATAGCTACAAGACCTATCATTGTGGCCTTTTCCCTTAATTATAGCAAGTTTAACATGAAACTCAAAAGGTTGGGCAATAAGGGAATGATTTTTTTCCAAGGGAATGATTTTTAAATCAAAAACTGCAACATTCCCTCAGTCATGACATCTCTTCTCATATTCCTCCTACCGCCACTTCTTTCTTTAATATAAATTGTCAAACACTTTTGAGTAACCCACATAAAGTGTCGCCAGTTTGTGGCTTTCAAACCTTGGGTTATCAATTTATTTCATCACAAGCTCACAACCACTTTCCTTAGCTATAATGTAGGCCTATGAGGACGTGAGGCCAAAGGTCTTCAACAGGTGTTAGTACCTCACTCAACTGTGACATGAAACCATACTAATTTATTAACCCCTTGGTGACACGGTGAAGAAAAGCCATCAAGTACCACGTGTAACATCTTTGCTTCCTCATGGTCCAAATCTGGCTCCCACATAATAAGCTGCAAGGTGGTGACAAGGGACCACCATAACATCTTATTCTTCCTTACAAGATCACTACCCTTAAACATTTCCCCCACAAGTCGTTACGAGGATGTGACAAACCATTATGGCCATCACAAACATCCACTCACGGGGTTGTAGGTCAAACTACAAGTCTTAAAAAATTTCCGCAAGGACCTTTAATTATTGACATGTGGTCCATCATTTCTTCCCCAAGAGGTAAAGGTATTAACTGTCTCAACAAGTCATGAGGAAGTGACAATAATTTTATCACCACCCACATAATGCCACACAACCTCACAACCCCTAGCTATCATCTACCTTAACCTCCACGAGGGTGGGATAAATAATTTAAGCACAACTTAATGCACGTGCAAAATAAACAACAAAATATTAGGCTAGGACATAAGAGATATATGGTCATAACATAATAACATGAAATCAAGACCAAAATATTTTGATATTAAATCAACAGTATATGAAAATAAAATATGACGGTTCAAAAAATGGATACTTTAACATAGCGCCTAATTTTGTGCCTACTCCTTCAATGGGCATCAAATTTAGGCATCAAAGTGGGAACCAATATTGGAGCAACATAGAGCCTAAAATTGAGCTAGGATTTTCTGCTCGGTGCAAAACACACCATGAGTAGCGCTGACCTGATGAATAATGCCTATCTTTCAAAAAAAAAGAGGAGAAATACATAAAAATAGTGTGTGGAAGCAAAAAAGAGAGAAAAAAGGGAGCCAATGACAAGGATTATTGTAGTGTAGTCTCTATTATAGATGATTAGTTGGTGCAAACAACTTAATGCACTCACCAAATGAGGAAACTAATCCCTTATTAAATAACTCTTCATCCTAACTGAGGCTCATTTAATTATTGACCAAGGACATATCTACTTGGATGACATCACCACTATATGTGCAACAATATACATATAGTATCTATTAAAAACATAAAACTGAATCCACATTATCAATCAAAAATAGAGAAAACTTACAATAAAAACCAAGAACAAGGTAAATAAGCCTTAGTACAACAAAAAACATAGTCAAAGCCAACAAAATAGGCACCATCAAAAGTCCATGGTCATTAGATGCACAAACCATATCAAGGCGACAAGAAGATGGTGTGGGGTCTTGTGCAAACTACTAGCAAATGACAAAGTAGAGCATACAAGGTAGAGTGAAGAAAATGAATCTCCTTCAATGAATAAAGAATATTGTAAAGCACGTGTAGGAGACCAAGGGACTAGTCTGAACAAGTTAGTAGAGCCACACATAAACACAAGACTTTGTCCAAACAATCTGACCAAGTTGATGAAACTATACAAAAACAAATGACATTGTCCAATGAAAGAAGGTAGTAGGCATCGGCCAAGGTTCCATTACTTAGATGGATTAGTGATAGTTGATGGTGCATTTCCAATATATAGGCTAAGTATATGATATCTAGTCATGATTGTAAAGAATCCATTTAGATTAAGATGTTATGTTAAAGTAAAAGGCTAAGTTAGGGAGTTATTATATCTCTATGTCCAGTAATGATAACAAAAAATGTCTAGAAAACCTTATCTTCCATGGGAGGATTAAGTGTATTGATTTAAAGTATCATTTTATTTGTGATGTGATAGAGGATTAGAGGGTGATGCTATATATATTTGTCATTTAATGAAATATTATAGATACATCAACAAAGTTGGCAAGCATAATTAAGTTTAGGCAGTGTTATGATTTTATGAGGTTCAAAAACACCTAGAAATTAGTTGATATGTTGGTACTCCATTTTATATTGAAAGGTGTTAAAAAGTAGGAGAATATTTTGAGAGGTATCTCAGACTTGAAACTCAACAACTCATTAAAATTATGATTTTCAACATATACAATTGAAAAACTCAATGTATAGGCTATAGAGGTCACTTTAGACCCTAAAAACAATTCTAGGTTATTTGGCATCAATTGAAAATAATTTTTAAAAATAAAACGTATTCTTTTGTGTTATATTTTGGGTTCATCCAACTCCATGGATGGTATAAGTGAAGAAGACTCCATAGTTGTGTTATTGTTTAGCACACTCAATGACCAATAAAGCATAATCAAAGCTTTCATATGTATGGAATAGCTTGCCAGCATATATGCATGCCTTTTTTGAGATATTTAACAAGAATTTTTCTTTCTTTTTTCATGATTGACATTTTTGATACAACAAACCAATTTCCAAGTTATGTTTGGTAGCATCAATAAGGTAATGAATTATTTGATATAATGCATACAATTTTTTTTATTCTTAGATTTTTTTGTATAATTGTATGAAATTGTAGGTAAGACCCTTTAATACCCTATTTCCCTAAATTCCAAACATAAAATTATTCAAATAATCAAACCTTGGTTATAATGAATTCATGCTTTATAAATTCATCCTAATCTCAACTTCTTCATCCACAAAATAATCTATGACCATTTTTGGAGATCTTTATTTCCTTTTCATTTTTGTCTAATCAAATTTACTTATAAAAATATAATCTAAACCTATTTGAGTTCAAATAAACCATATATTTTTTCACAAAAGTAACCATCTCTCAATAGTTATTTTACACTAGGCAAAATATGTGTGTGGGTTTAACATCTTAGACACCTTATTTCTACCATAAATATTCACTTAAAAGATCATAAAGGTTGGATAGCCTTTTGATTACTTCCTAAACAAGAACATGATTGAAGATTTTGTATTTATATAATTATAATTATAAAAATATAAGTTAGTCATTCATTTAAACATTTATTACTACTTCCTTTACAACAAGCCTTAAACCCTTAAATTGGTTGCAAATATATGAAATCAAAAATCATATTTGTAGACCGAGAGAAATGGTTTATCTCAATACCAAATGAATAGCATAATTATCATTTTTTTCAATCCACAAAAACAAGACAAGAGAGAAGGAGATATTGAAAGCATCATACTCACTGTGATGCAATTTGATACCATTAAATGTTTGAAAAGAAGAAAGATTGAAATTTGCTGTCATTGTTTAATGAATTTGTAAATCTTTTCCATGATATTTCAACCCTTGAAACTATTCTAACTAAACCTTTTAATACAATGATACTTGATATTTCAATGTTAATCATTAAAAAATCTCTGAAAAACCTACTAAAACTTGATTCTAATTATATTGTAAAGAATTTATTTAATTAATACAGTGAGTGAGTAAAATATTTTAAAACAAAATGTATTCCTTTATTTTTTTTCGGTTCAAGAATATCCAAATTTTCTTACTGTTTTCTTTTTCCTTGTTATTCTTTATTTAATTTGTTTTTTTCTTTTTTTATTCTTTATTTAAATTTGCTAGAGGGTTTGCTTATACTTCATTTAATTTGCCTCTACTCCACAGTGGGATGCCCTGCATCGGCTCATATTCATCTGGTCATATTCAAATAGAATGCACAATGTTCAACTCCGATGCCCTAGCACTCGAGGATCTGATGCCTATCACTATGCCTTGCATCAACTCCAATGCTCAGCATCTGATACCCTGCATCAATTCCAATGCCTTACAAAGCTGATCCACAGTGTTAGAATCTTGTAAGTTCCACTTTCTTGATTATAATTTCTTAAATTCATTCGTTCATTTATTCTTTCCTCTGATTAATGGACAGTAAGTTTGAATTTTAAACAACTGTACTCTAATTTATCTTCATATATGTTTTCTGTGTTTTACATTTGGAATAATATTTACGTTCTTATCATGTAGAGGATAGCACAAGGCTGATGCGTAGCTATTTTCTTTGTTACTGTTTCTATTTTGAGTAGTTATATCTAGAAAATAGGCTACCATTTAATTCTCTCAAAGCAATAATGTAGAGTCCTTGCTACATGTCATGGTGATAGTCTTTGTATTGTAATTCTCATAACCTTCCATTTTCTTCTCTCACGTTTATGCCTAATTTTTCTTTACAATATAACCCAAAATGCTATACATCATTTGATGCTTTGCATTTAATTTAGGGTTTCCAAAAGGAAAGAAATAACCCAAAAAGAAATAGGAGGAAGAATAATTAAGGGCAAAGAGTACAACAATGTAGAAACAAATTGAAATGAAAATGAGTTAAAATATTGAGATTAGACAGTCAAACAACTTAGAGGCAATGTGGAAATAAAAACGGGTATGGCTATTGCTCAAGCTATTCAAGAGATTATTATATATTTATTAGGAATAGGGTACCTTTGTCTTCATAATCTTCTTCTTCCTATGTCAATGATGTTCTCTTAATAATACAAGTGCTCAAATTTTATTGAAGCTTTGATGTGCTAGATAGTACAATTACAACATCCCTTGGATCTATCTTTGGCTCCATTATATATATTCAATTGCTATATTCATTTCACAATATTATACATAGTAGCTTGATAAGAATCATGGGATGAATTAAAGATTCAACAACATTACATACAGGATCTTTATGTCAAGCATTTTGGAATAGCTCTGTTTGTTCTTAACCTTGTTTTTTGTAGAGGTAAATACTAAGTTGAAATAAATTACATGTATGATCATGGATACAAAAGTAGGCAACCAGGTTTCAAAAAGTAATTTAAAATAGGTAATTAAGACTTCCAAAGGGGGGTGGAGTAGTGGGTTTTAAATTGAGGGAACTCAAAACTTTTCTAGTCAACTAAAATTTGTCTATATTTGAGTTTTGTAGCATTGGCAGTCTATTGCTTCAAATATTAATTGTGCAATCCAAATATTGTAGGCATCTAAGTGGGAGGTGTTGTTACTATAGTGTCTCATGAATCCTCCTCATCTACCAATTTAAACCCAATTTTATACATGAGGCCTATCTTTTCTTAAGATCACAAATTCTATGTAGATGGTGTGTTTCTAAGGTTAGGGAATATATGTCATTTATATGGAAAACAGACAAAACAACTTATTCTCTATGAATATTTCTAAAAGTATTTGGTCTATGAATAAACTTTTGAATTGTTAAGAGTGCTTGACATGACATACCATACCACAATGTCAGGGGAAAATTTGCCTTGGAAGTTTCTCGTAAATATGTTATCAAAGTAATTCTAGGTGTTCAAATCAGTGCATCCGTCCCACCACCATTAGCCAATTTCTTACTTGTCTAATCTAGACATATGTCCTAGAATTACCATATTAGTTATAATAGTTTGGCCAAGTTCATATTAGTATGATGATGTAGACAATGCTTTTGTTATTGCAAGTTTATTGATAACTCATCCTCAACCTTGAGACAAATGTTTTTGATAATTACAGTGCAATTTTTATTTGGGACTCTTTTTATCCACATGTATATGATTGTCCCTTTGTAATATTTCTGTACTTTCTCACATCATATTTTTAGATATCCCATTTGTCCCAAGCATCACAGATACTATTTACATAGACTTCTATAATATAAGAAATCACAATTCATATCCATTGTTGAGTGCTAATAATTTCTATCCTATTTATGATTTTCTAACCCATTTTCAATGTATTCCTCCTTACCATCTATGGAGAAATTTTTAGTGAGAATGGCCATATACCATAAGATTCCTTTTCACACTATAATTAGGAAGAAATTTGTATGACAATTTAAAGTGCAATCAATACGCTTGCTCAAACTAAGTAGTGAGATAAAAATGTCAATACATAGAACATATGATACCAAACTAGGAATACTCTGAAAAAGAAAATAGTTGTGTGCACTTCCATAGTCCAACAAAGAACTACTTTCCAATTTTATTGCCTATGGGTTTTCCTTGATGACAAGACCAACTTTCACAAACTATGTGAAAAGAAATAAACAATGACATAGTGAATTGTTAGACATAAAGAAAGCTCATAACTATGTGTTTAAATCAAGTTTTTCTTAGTCTTTCAAAGAACCAATCGAAACATTTCCAGTGAATGAAATATTGTTGAAAATAATCTAAATACAATTGTGAGGAGGAAGAGAGAATTCGAGTGATTCATTCTCAATACAGGTTATTAGGTATGTGTTGGGTGAGTAAGAGTCGCCTTATTTTGAACTTTTCAAGTTCTCGTGTCAAGCTTCACTCTGTTCATTTTTCCACCTTGTTGGTCTTCCCCCGAGTCTTCACGCATTTGAATTTGTCAAAACCAAGCTTACGGCGTCGTTTGTATCGGTTTGACCCGTTTTAAGCCAATAACATATCCTTCCAAGGCTTTTGAATCACTTCAAACCTTTTCGAACTCCGATTCGAAGTAGTTCGAAGGAGTTCAAAAGCGGCCTGAGTCCTTTATTACTAATGATATGTTATGCAGGAAGGCTAGCGGCATTTTCTTCTTCAGAAAGTTTGAACCTCTTCGAGCTCTGGTTCGAAAGAGTTCAAAGTAATTCAAACGAACTACCGGCGTGATCAATAATGATAGTATGTCCTGACAAGATGCGCCGTGTAGACCTGGCGTGATTTCATTGGACGGGCCAGTGCGCAGAAAATGAGGCAATCACTTGCATGATTGGGAAATATTTGGTTTGAGATTGAATTATGATGATTGAAAAGGTGGCAGATCCCGAAGAGTTAATTTGATTTGAAGGTATTTATTGCTTATCACCACTTGGTGTCAAAAAATTTTATTAATACACGCGTAATGGAGTATATTTCGTGCTTCAAGTGGCAACTAAAAATAGAAACTGGGTAAGTCATTTCTTTCCTTATTGGACACTGCGAGGTCTGGGCGCTGGAAGGGTGGTCTGGTCAAAGTGCAAAGCGTACAGGTAGCTTCTTTCAAGCTCTGCCTTCTCTTTTTTGGTTATTCCTTCAAATTCCCTTAGTTCAAGCAGTGAGCTGGTAGACTTTCATATTTTTTTAGGCAAGCATGAGGTCTGTCATGCATTTCTTTGGCAATGTGAAGAATTTTGAATGTAAGGCCCCGGTCATAACAGACATGAATCTTTTAGGGGTCTCAGTCGATACTATACCTTCAAAACTCTCAACTCGTGTTGACGAGGAGTACATTGTAGAAGTCTTGGCTAGTGGGTTGTTAGAAGCGGCTGCTTTCCCACCGGCTACTGTTTGTCCGGAATTGGTGCAAGAATGTATCAATAGATACGATGTAAAGTTGAAGAGTATTTTGAACACGGATGGTCAAACCCTAATCCCTGTTCACCGTAAAACTATTTCGGCCGTTTTCAAAATACCAGATGAAGATCTCATCAACTTCATGCCTACCCAGTCTCTGGCCCAATTCAGGGAAAATACTAATAAAAATAGGAGTCACATAGCGAGAAGGTGGACAAAGACCAACTATAAAGGAGGGTGTCGGTTACCCAAAACTCTCACCAAGGACCATATGAACCCCCTAATACATGATTTGGTTGTTCTCCTTCACCGATTAAAAGGTTCAAAACAGGCCCTATCCTTTGATGAGTGGATGTATCATTTTGTAGAAATCATCCTAGAAGGCAGTCAACACATTGACTGGGCTGAAATTATAGCCGCATCTCTTCGGGACCAGCTCAGACAGACTCAGATGACCAAGAAAGGATTTTACATGTCTTTGTACCTGATGTATTGCTTGGCCTGTACTCAAGACCTATACCCTATTCAGAAAGCTCCCTGGAATGAAGATTTATTTATCTATGAGTGCTATCCATTACTGAGAAGAGATAAGGTTTTGGAGGATTATAGAACCATACATGATATGTTCTGGGGGAAATTGCATCAGGAATTGGCTGGCAAGCCTAACCAGAGGATTTCAGACAATGCGCAGAGATTAGTTAAAGTATTTGGTAGCTTTTATATTCAATTTCCCCATTTTACTTATATTCGGGTAGGAGGATTCGAAGAAGAACCATTGAAGCTGCCTAGGTACGCTTTTGACTGTTTCATTTTTGCAGAAGTTTACAGACAGTTGTTCATTGTCATTAAAATAGCTCTCCCGGAAGATAAATGGAACTCTCTGTTCCCAGTGAAGTTAGGCCACTTAATCTGTAACAGCATGCTGGACGCATCTGTTGTGTGGAGTAATTTACTGAACTTCCACATGCCTTTCTATGAACCAAGAACAGGGTTCAATAGTAAAGGCTTTGCCAGATAGACCCTGGGATTAGGAAAATGCCCTTCACCAAGTTACCATCTGGAGGACCTGTGGGAAGATCTCGGCAATGAAAAAATGATCTGGGAATGAGATAGAACCAGGCTTACGGTATCTTAGATTAAACTGCTGTAGTTGAAGTTTGATACCAGAAATATAGAAGATAATGATTCAGAGGTTCCCCATCCATCCGCCACCTTTTTTGAGGAGGATGCTATCTCGATCATCGATTGGAGTAGAGAGGAGTCTAGTGATATCAGACTTCGGGCCCGCAACATTTTTGAGGAAACAGAAAACTGGATCGTGGTGAAGAAAAAAGATGTTCAACCTCTTACAGATACAAGTCATAACACTGGTTCACCCATTAAGAGTGTAACACAAGCCCTTGCTAATAAATCTCTTTTGTCATCAAATGCAGGTAAGAAAATACTAGTAAAGGAGAAAACGGCCCTGATGAAACATCCAACCGCGCCAAGGTCAAGACCAAGGATGAGATTTGAGAAGAAAATCCAAATGGCCTCAGAGGAGCCTGATTATCTGGATGACGTCGGTGACCTCAACGATGAAGATCTCACCTTCACCCCCGATCATAAGGGGAAGATGCAGGAAGGTCTCACGCACTGCCAAGACCTATCTCAAAATGCAGATGCACTTGTCAAGACCCCTGACAATCGAATGGTGTCCAGCACAATCCCACCTTGGCTCACGGAATCGGTTAATAAAAGGAAAAGCTTCAAGCCTCTATCTATGCCAGTTAAAGAAATAGCGACGAGGTACGCAGCTCGTATTCTGAAAGCTAAAAGGATGAAGAGTGATGTGAGGCTAATAACCTATCCTTCTACCGGGAAAGTCACTGCTGAAATTGCTACAGTAAGATCTATGGGAAATACCCAAGATCCTGAGCCCCAGGATTATGAGCTAACGAAGATGGATTTTGGAGTACTGAACAGGGATTCCCGTGATCACATTTTCAAATTCTCTGCCGATCGTATGCTCGGACAGTCGTAGAAGGACAGCAAAGAGAAGCGGGAGTTGAAATAGGTAGTTTCGACCATGGCAAAATTCCTATCTTCGCTTGCTGAGAATAGTGCAATACCTCTAGCGCAGACTCATCAGGGGTTCGACCCTAGTTTGACGGAAAGTCAGAGGCTGTTCAAGCAGGTTCAGCAGGGGAGGACTTGGATAGAGGTAATGAAGGCATGGACAGATGGCATCATAGCGGAAGGTAGTGCCTTCATAAAAGAGTTCGTGAGCACCCGTACAGACGGCAAAGTGCTCTTGGGGGAAATTTAGACATTGATCCCAATATGGGAAAGTGAAGCTGAAAGTTGTTCAGAGATCGTGAAAAGAGTACAAGAAATTGAAGATTACAGAGTGAAGCAATTTCTGACAGAGAACCCCATGAAGCTGGTCGACCCATGTATGCTGTTCATCTTGAAGAAGAATTTCAATTGGAAGAACACTTTGTTTGAGACAGCCATTTCTCAGATGCGGGTTATGGAAAAGGCCGTGAAGGAGATTCACTCTGACACCTTGAAGGACATTAAAATAGTAAATCCCTCAGGTATTCTACAATTGGAAGATGCAGACCAGGGAGTTGATGCATTAGTGAAGTCTTTTGTGGATGAAATGAATGCTTTCAAGGAAAGTGAAGCACCGATGGTTCATGACCTCACGAGGACCGCCAACATAGAAGCAATGCTTATCTTAAACCGAGGTCAATTGCCAAAGCAAGCGGAGAAAATTCAGGAGATGAGATGGGAGAAAAACACCACGCATGCCAAGTTGATCGCGTTGAAGAACCTGCATGCCCCGCCTACTCAGGAGCTGCTCTGAGTTTACCAGTCTTGGAAGCTCGTAAAGGTTGCCACATCAGAGGATGCTCAAGAAAACTGAATCAATTTCAGTTTTGTTTACTCATTTGACCCTACCTTAACTCTTCTTTAGAAACTAGTTTTAAACTGTTAACAGTTTTTTGTTTTAATGGGGTCCGAGAAGCCAGGTTTTTCGGGAGGCTTTCTCGGACCATTTAAACTATTTAAGCTGGTGCTTAAGATAGGGAAAGGGGGATAGATTAGAATAGAAAAAACATAGAAGGATATAGAAGCAATAGTACAAGTTCTTTCGATTTTTTTTTGTTTTTTGCAGTAGTTTGTATGACTGATGATAACTGGACTTTGGGCCAGTCTTACCTGAATACTTGTGCATGAAAATATTTTGATCTTTGAATCAAATAGTGAAATATATATGTTCTACCTTGGGAATTATATATGGATCTTGTGTATGTGTTATTCAGTTTCAGTCATTTATTATAGTTCTCTGAGTTATAGTTTTTCTGTAGACGCATTTTTGTTAGTTAGTCTAAATTTCTCTGAATGGCCGCTGAAGCTTATTTTTCTTTCACAAGGTAGTCTTCTGTTACATCTATTAGTTTTTACAAGTTTCTGTTGTTTTACCTCATCCATCTAGGAACGGTTGAGAGTCCTTTTACTGCTTTTCAGTTAAAAGCTTGTATGTTAAAATTACTTTTTCCATTCATTGAATATCTTATAAAGGGAGCTGTACCTTTTTGCAAAATTTAGAGGGAAGCAAAGTAAATGCTTACCCAACTGTTGTGTAAATAATTTGTTTTCAGAGGCATAGAGTCGGAAGATACATATCAGAGTATAAGAGAAGAAATCTGTTCACCAACAAATTTTTGGCGACTCCACTGGGGAAAGACCAGTCAAGTGCACTAGTCCACTTCCCATCGCAATGCCACATAATGGTGCTACCTAATGATAATGTGTTCCCTGTGCTCCAGCCAAATTTAGGTTTTCAAGACACACAGGAGGATTTAATCTCAGACCTAGCTGCAGTCGCTTGGAGATTCAGACGAAGTAATCAAGAATTCTAGCGGGTTCAAGAAGTGTTTGAAAGAGAGGAAGAACTTGGTGAATGCTTGAGGGGTATTCCTGTTGCTAGGGAAGCCGTCGTAGTTAACAGGCTTGCACAAGGCCAACCGCGGAACTAAGTTTTGAACAGATTCTTGAATTGGCAACCAGAAGATACACGAGAGGGCAACGTAGTAGGGGATTGGTGGATGAAGACTTTGAACTATTAGAAAGCCTTAATTTTAAACCAGATTCAAATCATTTCCAAAGAAAGAAAGCTCAAACTGTCAGTCGACCCTCATCTCCCTCACGAAATCCAACGGTCCCTTTAACCATCCAAGCAATCATTTCTCCGGGTACTGTAATTCCCACTATCTTAAATATTCAACCTTTGAATCTCTAATTTCCATTCATGGCTGTAAACAGACCTTGGGG
This sequence comes from Chamaecyparis obtusa, assembly GCA_027943335.1. Lineage (NCBI taxonomy): Eukaryota > Viridiplantae > Streptophyta > Pinopsida > Cupressales > Cupressaceae > Chamaecyparis > Chamaecyparis obtusa. The sequence goes on from BSBK01005540.1 coordinate 188,396, forward strand.
TCAACACATTGGACCTCTAAACTTAGGGGTTAACCAACCTGCTGATCTACCTAAAGGAGCCAATCAAATTCTGCCTAAGTTCAGCGGGGACAACAAAGTCTCTTCAGATGATCATCTCAATGCCTTCCAAACTGCTTGCGGGATCATGAGTTTATCTACCGAAGATGTAGCAGTGAGACTCTTTGTCAAAACTCTAGTAGATCCTGCTGCCGATTGGTTCAGCCACTTGCCAAATGGATCTATTACGAATTGGGATACCATGAAGCAGGCTTTCGAAAGAAGGTTCAAAACGCCTGACAACGAGGTCTCTTTATTGATATAACTTAGTCAGCTAAAGAAGGAGATACATGAACTAATGAGAGAGTTCGTGGCTAAATTCAACAGAATTCTACAAAAAATTCCCACGACTGCTGCTCCGAGCAATGAGAACAAAAAGATTTACTTCCTCAATGCGGTTCCGCCGGATATAAGCTTTCATTTGTTGAAAGACGGAGTGCCTGCTTCGAAGATGCACAAACAAGAGCAATTGAGCTCGAAGATACTCTCATAACAGCTGGCGAGTGGAAGAGAGAAGCACAAACTCCTAGCAACCCTTCAACAAGTGCAACTATAGATCCAATGATACAGAGAGTTATGAATGATATAGTAATGCTAAAAAGGCAACAGAATAGAACGACTACTTATCTAGCTCCTTATCAAGATATAAGTCGAAGACAACTGCCCCAACAACAGACGAAAGCGCTACAGTTACCTGGTCCTCAACCAAGGTTACAGATAGAGGCTACTCCCAAAGAAACTATGTGCTCGTTCCATTTGACTACTGATCATGATGGGGATACATGCACCGAATGGTTGAGATACTTACAACTAAATGCAACCAGGGATGAGGTGAATAATGAACAATTTCATGAAGAAAAGGATTCTCAAGACATGGGTACATCAGGATCTTTTTATTCTGAATATGTACCTGGTGCAGAGCAAGGGGGAAGTGTGCTGGCAACTCTACAAGATCCAGCCTGCGCTATTTTAACAAGGAACCAACGAACTCAGAAGTTTGTTCCAGGTGCAGCTGCCACGAGCACAGATACAAAAAGAAAGGAGCCTACTGGTGAAGAAACACGTACGAATTCAAAAAGTTCAGAGGTAAAAATTCTTTCCAAGAATGCAGTTGCCTCTTCCTCTTCTTTTGATTTTGTTGAGTTTTGCAAGTCATCTACAGTTTCTATTTCCTCTCTTGATTTCTTGAGAATGAACCCTGGAGAACTGGATAGGTTGGTAAAATATGTTAAAGGAGAAAATTATGTAAGCCCTCAAGTGGATGCACCTTTTATAGGAGAAACTTCTGCTACTCAAGAACCTTTTGCTTTTCAACCTCAAGATACTCCCCAAGTTCCAGAAGGATGTCGATCCACGAACTCTGTAGAAACCGAGTCTGAAGAGGAAAAGCCAAATCCTTTTTATGTATCTCTCTTGTTGAATGGTCAAAAATTGAGTAATTGTATTATCGATTCTAGTGCCTCTGACAACATAATGCCTACCCCCATAGCTAAAGCCTTGGACTTACCCTTAACTAAAACCTTCGGCCATTGTTATTCTATGGATGGCAAAGAAGTGCCATTGAAGGGTCAGATCAAAGACTGCCAGGTTGTTCTAGCAGCCTACCCGGACAAGCGGCTAAAACTCACTATTTTAGTAGCCGATATACATGCTAGTTACGGAATGTTACTCAGCAGAACATTCTGTAAAGACTTGGGTGGGGATATAAAAATGGATTGGTCCGAAGTTACAATTCTCGTAGGCAAAAGGAAAGTAAAGTTGGAACCTGAACCCAAGAATAAATATATCGTAATGCCTTCAGCTGAACCCAGAGCCCAAATCCTGTACGAAGAATGTAATTTCGAGAATTATGTTATTCTGTCTGCTCCAAATAAAGATGTTCAAATCGAACCCAATAGAGAAGAAGATATTTGGAAGATGGAATTCGATGGAAGTTGTTCTAGCTCAGGTTCGGGTGCCGGAGTGGTCCTTTTCCCCTCGAATGGAGACTGCATTCTTTTTTCTTTCAAATTGGATTTCAAAAACACCAACAACACTACAGAGTATGAAGCCTTGTTGTTGGGCTTGGAGGAATGCAAGTTGAGAAGGGTTAAAAAGTTGATTGTGAAAGGGGACGCTGAATTAATAGTTAAACAGGTTCGGGGTCAGTTTTCTGTAAAGAATGAAAAATTAAAGCATTATAGAAATTTAGTCTGGGATGATATAGAATCTTTTGACGCTTTTTTCATTGAGTATATCCCTAGAAATCAGAATACTAAAGCAGATTCTTTGGCCGTATCAGCCTCCTTGCTCTTGCTGCATCCTAATTTTAAAACTGAAAAATACCAGATTGAAATGATATACAAGCTAAGGGTACCAGACAATGTCCAGAACTGGCAGGTTTTTGATGATGATGCACAACTTAAGGAATTCCTGGAGTGTGCTGCTGGATTCGCTGAAACATATTTTGAAGGCTCAAAAAATGAATGTACATAATTTTACCAGGATGAGAATGATAATGCAGGGGTAATTCAGCTAAAAAGTAATAAGATCCCTAAAGGTTTGGTTTTTCTGGAGCACTTATTTAGAAGAAGAGATGACAGTACGACAAAAGAAAAAGTCTCACATGCCCCAAATCCAAAAGAGTATGATAAGATCGATATAGGTGATCAAGATTCCCCTAGGTGGATCTCCATTGGTCAAAGCTGTACTGAATCTGAGAAAGAAGATTGGAAGAAGTTATTGAAAGAATACAGAGATATTTTCGCTTGGTATTATGGAGATCTGAAAATTTTTAGAGGTGGTCGGTTTGAGCATCAAATCCCTTTGAAGCCTGGGGTTATTCCTTTTCGCCAGAAACTAAGAAACTATAACCCCAAGGTGTCAGAAGCCATACTGAAGGAAGTTAAGAAAATGTTACAAGCCCGAATTATTTACCCTATTCACCATTCGACGTGGATAGCTAACATAGTCCCAGTAAGGAAGAAGAATGGCGAAGTGCGAATTTGTGTTAATTTTCGTAACCTGAACCAGGCAAGTCTAAAAGATAATTATGCACTGCCCGTCATGGAACATGTTTTACAGGCAGTTTCCGGTTCGGAAGTCATGTCAATGTTGGATGGCTACTCAGGTTATAATCAAATAGGCGTGGCAAAGGCCAATCAGTATAAGACAGCCTTCATCACACCATGGGGTACTTACGCCTATAACAGGATGCCCTTCGGGTTAATCAATGCAGGCGCCACTTTCCAAAGGGCAATGAACTCTTCATTTGAAGATCTCAAGAATAACATCATAGTGATCTATTTGGATGATCTTACAGTTTTCTCCAAAAAGAGGAATCAGCACTTGAATGATGTAGAACGAGTCTTGCAACGGTGCAGGGATCATGGTATCTCCTTGAACCCCAAAAAGTCCGTATTTTTTGTAGAGGAGGGAAAACTACTCGGTCATATCGTATCGAAAGATGGCATAAAAATAGATCCCGATCGGGTCAAAGCAATCCAACAACTCAGCCTGCCCTCTAGCAGAAGCGGCCTGAAGTCCTTCGGGCAAATCAATTTTCTGCGAGCTTTCATCCCTGAATTCTCCGAGGTAACAAGACACATGATTGAGATGATGAGCGAGAAGGTTCCTTTTAAATGGAATGATGATGGAAAAAAAGCATTTGAGGAAGTCAAAACTACCATATCCCAGGCACCAGTGCTGAAAAGTCTTGATTTTAAAAAGGACTTCATTATATATTGTTATGCTTCCCAGCATACCCTTTCAAGCATGCTCACGCAGAAGGATAAAGATGGGCAAGAAGCACCCATAGCTTTCATGAGCGTGCCTCTCAAGAAGCACGAGCTTAAATATCCTCAAATAGAAAAATATGCTTATGCGGTGGTGAAGGCAGTAAAACATTTCAGGTATTATATCCTTCACTCACATAGTACCGTATATGTACCGGAGACTGCCGTGAAAAGCATTTTAATTCAGAAAAAAATCGGTATGAATAATAGAGCCGTATGGATTGCAAAAATCCAGGAGTATGACCTGACGATCAAGCCCACAAATTTGGTGAGAGGCAAGGGTTTGTGCAAGTTGATAGCAGAGAATAATGAAATTTGTGAAAAAATAGATGAAGTTCCAATGGCCTTGTTGGTCAGCTCAATTGACCCTTGGTTCTCAGATGTTAGTTACTTCTTGACATATGGGGAGTGTCCATATCATCTGAATCAAAAGGAGAGGTGGAACCTAAGGTTAAGAGCCAGTAAATATGTAATTTCCCAGGGCACCTTGTTTAAGAAAGGAGTTGATGGCACTTTCCTCAGGTGTGTGGACGAAGGACAAAGGAAAAAATTGTTAAGAGCATTCCACGATGAAGCATGCGGAGGGCATTACTCCTCAACCATGACAGCTTATAAGATTCTTCGAAACAGGTTCTACTGGCCAGGGATGTTTAAAGATGCTTACCAGTATGTAAGAAGTTGTGACAAGTGTCAGTTGTTCTCTAGGAGACCCTATCTAGCACGTTACCTCTGAAGCCCGTTATAGTAGAAGAACCATTCAGGTAGTGGGCAATTGATTTCATCAGGCCCTTGAACCCACCATCTAGTATCGGGGATAATTACATTCTAACTACCACTGATTACTTCACAAAATGGGTGGAGGCAATACCCACGAAGAAAGCCAATTCACAGGGAAATGGCCAAGCAGAATCCACCAATAAAAACCTGATCGTCATAATGAAAAAATTGATGGATGATAATCCCAGAGAATGGCATAAGAAGCTCCACGAGGCACTTTGGGTAGACAAGATTACTTTGAAGCGAGCCATTGGCATGTCACCCTTCGAATTGGTGTATGGGATCGGGGCTCATATTTCTCTGCCTCTCGAGCTATCCTCTGCACAACTTCAAGAAGTTATTGAAGATGAATATTTTAAAAATCCCCTGGAGAGGCATATAATGCACCTAAGTAAGTTGGAGGAAGATAGGGAAAATATGGTAGACCATATTACCGAACATTAGCTGAAAGTGAAACAGATCTTTGACATGAGAGCTAGGCCTCGCGGTTTTATGGTGGGAGATGAAGTCCTGCTGTGGGATAAGAGAAGAGCATCAAAGGGGGCACATGAAAAGTTCGAATCTCTTTGGAAAGGCCCGTTCATCATCTCAGAAAACTTGGGCTCAAATTCTTTTAAACTATCATATCTAGATGGTGTTAATCTGCCCTTCACTTATAATGGGCAGGACCTGAAGTTATGCAAACTCTAAGTGTCCGGGTTCGTCCCCTTTGTAAATAGTAGTTAGTTTCCTGTGTTTCAGTTTTGGTTGTGTCCCTCTTTTCTTTTCCCTTCTGTTTGCTTGGGTTGTTTTGCGGAACCAGTTTTCTGAAGTTCTCTACAAATTGGGAAGTTTGCAGTCCCCAGTCAGAGCCGATGTTGGGTGAGTAAGAGTCGCCTTATTTTGAACTTTTCAAGTTCTCGTGTCAAGCTTCACTCTGTTCATTTTTCCACCTTATTGGTCTTCTCACGAGTCTTCACGCATTTGAATTTGTCAAAACTGAGCTTACGGCGTCGTTTGTATCAGTTTGATCCATTTTAAGCCAATAACATATCCTTTCAAGGCTTTTGAATCACTTCGAACCTTTTCGAACTCCAGTTCGAAGTAGTTCGAAGGAGTTCAAAAGGGGCCTGAGTCCTTTATTACTAATGATGTGTTATGCAGGAAGGCTAGTAGCATTTTCTTCTTCAGAAAGTTTGAACCTCTTCGAGCTCTGGTTCGAAAGAGTTCAAAGTAATTCAAATGAACTACTAGCGTGATCAATAATGATAGTATGTCCTGACAAGACGCGCCGTGTAGACCTGGCGTTATTTCGTTGGACGGGCCAGTGCACAGAAAATGAGGCAATCACTTGCATGATTGGGAAATATTTGGTTTGAGATTGAATTATGATGATTAAAAAGGTGGCAGATCCCGAAGAGTTAATTTGATTTGAAGGCATTTATTGCTTATCACCACTTGGTGTCAAAAAAATTTATTAATACACGCGTAATGGAGTATATTTCGCGCTTCAAGTGGCAACTAAAAATAGAAACTGGGTAAGTTATTTCTTTCCTTATTGTACACTGTGAGGTCTGGGTGCTGGAAGGGTGGTCTGGTCGAAGTGCAAAGTGTACAGGTAGCTTCTTTCAAGCTCTGCCTTCTCTTTTCCGGTTATTCCTTCAAATTCCCTTAGTTCAAGCAGTGAGCTGGTAGACTTTCATATTTTTTTAGGCAAGCATGAGGTCTGTCATGCATTTCTTTGGCAATGTGAAGAATCTTGAATGTAAGGCCCCAGTTATAATAGACACGAATCTTTTAGGGGTCTCAGTCGATACTATACCTTCAAAACTCTCAACTCGTGTTGACGAGGAGTACATTGTAGAAGTCCTGGCTAGTGGGTTGTTGGAAGCGGCTGCTTTCCCACCGGCTACTGTTTGTCCGGAATTGGTGCAAGAATGTATCAATAGATACGATGTAAAGTTGAAGAGTATTTTGAACACGGATGGTCAAACCCTAATCCCTGTTAACCGCAAAACCATTTCAGCCGTTTTCAAAATACCAGATGAAGATCTCGTCAACTTCATGCCTACCCAGTCTCTGGCCCAATTCAGGGAAAATACTGATAAAAATAGGAGTCACATAGCGAGAAGGTGGACAAAGACCAACTATAAAGGAGGGTCGCGGTTACCCAAAACTCTCACCAAGGACCATATGAACCCCCTAATACATGATTTGGTTGTTCTCCTTCACCGATTAAAAGGTTGAGAACAGGCCCTATCCTTTGATGAGTGGATGTATCATTTTGTAGAAATCATCCTAGAAGGCAATCAACACATTGACTGGACTGAAATTATAGCTGCATCTCTTCTGGACCAGCTCAGACAGACTCAGATGACCAAGGAAGGATTTTACATGTCTTTGTACCTAATGTATTGCTTGGCCTATACTCAAGACCTATACCCTATTCAGAAAGCTCCCTGGAATGGAGATTTATTTATCTATGACTGCTGTCCATTACTGAGAAGAGATAAGGTTTTGGAGGATTATAGTACCATACATGATATGTTCTGAGGGAAATTACGTCAGGAATTGGCTGGCAGGCCTAACCAGAGGATTTCAGACAATGCGCAGAGATTAGTTAAAGTATTTGGCAGCTTTTATATTCAATTTCCCTGTTTTACTTATATTCAGGTAGGAGGATTCGAAGAAGAACCATTGAAGCTGCCTAGGTACACTTTTGACTGTTTCATTCTTGCAGAAGTTTGCAGACAGTTGTTCATTGTCATTAAAATAGCTCTCCCGGAAGATAAATGGAACTCTCTATTCCCAGTGAAGTTAGGCCACTTAATCTGTAACAGCATGCTAGACGCATCTGTTGTGGGGAGTAATTTACTGAACTTCCACATGCCTTTCTATGAACCAAGAACAGGGTTCGATAGTAAAGGTTTTGCCAGACAGACCCTGGGATTAGGAAAATGCCCTTCACCAAGTTACCATCTGGAGGACCTGTGGGAAGATCTCGGCAATGAAAAAATGATCTGGGAACGAGATAAAACTAGGCTTACGGTATCTCAGATTAAACTGCTGTAGTTGAAGTTTGATACCAGAAATATAGAAGATAATGATTTAGAGGTTCCCCGTCCATCCGCCACCTTTTCCGAAGAGGATGCTGTTTCGATCATCGATTGGAGTAGAGAGGAGTCTAGTGATATCAGACTCCGGGCCCGCAGCATTTTTGAGGAAACAGAAAACTGGATCGTGGCGAAGAAAAAAGATGTTCAACCTCTTACAGATACAAGTCATAACACTGGTTCGCCCATTAAGAGTGTAACACTAGCCCTTGCTAATAAATCTCTTTTGTCATCAAATGCAGGTAAGAAAATACTAGTAAAGGAGAAAATGGCCCCGGTGAAACATCCAATCGCACCAAGGTCAAGACCAAGGATGAGATCTGAGAAGAAAATCCAAATGGCCTCAGAGGAGCCTGATTATCTGGATGACGTCGGTGACCTCAACGATGAAGATCTCACCTTCACCCCCGATCATAAGGGGAAGATGCAGGAAGGTCTCACGCACTGCCAAGACCAATCTCAGAATGCAGATGCACTTTTCAAGACCCCTGACAATCGAATGGTGTCCAGCACAATCCCACTTTGGCTCACGGAATCGGTTAATAAAAGGAAAAGCTTCAAGCCTCTATCTATGCCAGTTAAAGAAATAGTGACGAGGTACGCAGCTCATACTCTGAAAGCTAAAAAGATGAAGAGTGATGCGAGGCTAATAACCGATCCTTCTACCGGGAAAGTCACTGCTGAAATTGCTATAGTAAGATCTATGGGAAATACCCAAGATCCTGAGCCCGAGGATTATGAGATAACGAAGATGGATTTTGGAGTACTGAACAGGGATTTCCGTGATCACATTTTCAAATTCTCTGCCGATCGTATGCTCGGACAGTCGCAGAAGGACGACAGAGAGAAGTGGGAGTTGAAACAGGTAGTTTCAACCATGGCGGAATTCCTATCTTCGCTTGCTAAGAATAGTGCAATACCTCTAGCGCAGACTCATCAGGGGTTCGACCCTAGTTCGACGGAAAGTCAGAGGCTGTTCAAGCAGGTTCAGCAGGGGAGGACTTGGATAGAGGTAATGAAGGCATGGACAGATGGCATCATAGTGGAAGGTAGTGCCTTCATAAAAGAGTTCGTGAGCACCCGTACAGATGGCAAAGCACTCTTGGGGGAAATTCAGACATTGATCCCAATATGGGAAAGTGAAGTTGAAAGTTGTTCAGAGATCGTGAAAAGAGTACAAGAAATTGAAGATTACGGAGTGAAGCAATTTCTGACAGAGAACCCCATGAAGCTGGTCGACCCATGTATGCTGTTCATCCTGAAGAAGAACTTCAGCTGGAAGAACACTTTGTTTGAGATAGCCATTTCTCAAATGCGGGTTATGGAAAAGGCCGTGAAGGAGATTCACTCTGACACCTTGAAGGACATTAAAATAGTAAATCCCTCAAGTATTCTACAATTGGAAGATGCAGACCAGGGAGTTGATGCATTAGTGAAGTCCTTTGTGGATGAAATGAACACTTTCAAGGAAAGTGAAGCGCCGATGGTTCATGACCTCACGAGGACCGCCAACATAGAAGCAATGCTTATCTTAAACCGAGGTCAATTGCCAAAGCAAGCGGAGAAAATTCAGGAGATGAGATGGGAGAAAAACACCACGCATGCCAAGTTGATCGCGTTGAAGAACCTGCATGCCCCGCCTACTCAGGAGCTGCTCTGAGTTTAATGGTCCTGGAGGCTCGTAAAGGTTGCCACATCAGAGGATGCTCAAGAAAACTGAATCAATTTCAGTTTTGTTTACTCATTTGACCCTACCTTAACTCTTCTTTAGAAACTGGTTTTAAACTGTTAACGGTTTTTTATTTTAATGGGGTCCGAGAAGCCGGGTTTTTCGGGAGGCTTTCTCGGATCGTTTAAAATATTTAAGCTGGTGCTTAAGACATGGAAAGGGGGATAGATTAGAATAGAAAAAACATAGAATGATATAGAAGCAATAGTACAAGTTCTTTCGGTTTTTTTTTATTTTTTGCAGTAGTTTGTATGACTGATGATAACTGGACTTTGGGCCAGTCTTACCTGAATACTTGTGCATGAAAATATTTTGATCTTTGAATCAAATAGTGAAATATATATGTTCTACCTTGGGAATTATATATCGATCTTGTGTATGTGTTATTCAGTTTTAGTCATTTATTATAGTTCTCTGAGTTATAGTTTTTCTGTAGACGCATTTTTGTTAGTTAGTCTAAATTTCTCTGAATGGCCGCTGAAGCTTATTTTTCTTTCACAAGGTAGTCTTTTGTTACATCTATTGGTTTTTACAAGTTTCTGTTGTTTTACCTCATCCGTCTAGGAACGGTTGAGAGTCCTTTTACTGCTTTTCAGTTAAAAGCTTGTATGTTAAAATTACTTTTTCCATTCATTGAATATCTTATAAAGGGAGCTGTACCTTTTTGCAAAATTCAGAGGGAAGCAAAGTAAATGCTTACCCAACTGTTGTGTAAACGATTTGTTTTCAGAGGCATAGAGTCGGAAGATACATATCAGAGTATAAAAGAACAAATCTATTCGCCAATAGTATGCTATAGAAATATCTCATTAATGAATGTTGCTAATTTCTTTTTACTGTCTTCTAAACCCAAATCTAAATTAAATGATATTTAAATGTCTACTAGAGTCAAATAAGCTAGAAAAGAAACTGCAAGCATACATATATTTTAATACAAAAGAAAATCCGTCCATGCATTTGTTTAACATGTGACATTTTTAAGAGCCTTCCTTGTTAAGCCAAGAACACAACCTATAAGATTCATACAATGTTCTAGATTAAATGACAAAGGAAACTCATCACCCTATTAGTACTATTTTAAATTTTTGTCCTCATACTTTAGAGGGTTTGAAAAATTTGGTTCTTAGACCTAATTGTGAAGTATTATGGCTAAACCCTAGCTTGACTTGAGCTTTGTTATGTTTGAGCATTACCTTTTTTCTCATTAAAATTTTCTAATGGTGCATGTGCAATATTGACTCCTTTTTAAGTGAACGCTTCATGTGTTATGTCACTAGGTTGTCGAACGGGGTCCCCTTTTATTTATTTCCTTTAAAGCCTAATTTTTCCATTAATATTTCCAAGTGATTAACTTTTTAAACTTGTGGCTATCGTTAAATCTCAAGTTCTTGGTTGTCAAATGTTTCTGACATGTGTTTTGGTGATAGGATGACATCTGTCAGAGCAGGCCCATCTTCAAAAGCCTGCTATCAATTAACCATCAAGATCAATCGACGGATGTCGTTATACCATTGGGTAAAGATGACTATCTTTTAATCATCAAGCTTTAGCGACAAGTGTCTGATCAACATCCGTTCTGACATTGCAATGTTCTGACAATTTTTCTTTTGTGGCGGTTCTTTTATTTTGACACTTGTCTTGGGTGACATAGAGCTGTGGGGTCACATTTCTCAGATAGTTAAATCTCTAGTAGATCTTGCAGTTGTTGGTATACCTCTGGGATAAGATGCATGATGTTTAAGGCTTGCGGTATAGTGACGGTCGTTTGATCTTGTTTGTAAGATGTGGACTCAAAAGTGGGTCCTCAGTCACTAGGTCACACTGACATGTTTGTTTTTGATTGGTCTAAAGTATGAGATGACTTGTCAACTATCAGTATGTTTGACACCAAGGAAGAAGCTAGGGTCCCATGTGTTGATTTATGAAGCGTAGCATTTGTTGATTTGATGAAAGGATTCGTAAAGTAAAAGTGGGACTGAGGTTTTTAGATTTTTGATGATCGTCCACTTAAGTTGCACCAACGGTTGTCGCTAAATCTCAACCAATTAGCCCTAACATGTTTCTGTTAGCGCTTTAGTGACAGGTTGACACCTGTCCACCCTGATCAAAGCCAAAGATAAGTTAAAGTTTTTTGTACATGCTATTTTTAAATGTTCTCATTGGTTAAGAACTGATCTAGGGAAAAGTAACACAGGGTTACGCATCTAATTTTTTTGACCATCTAATGCATCGAAAAGTAGAAAGGATCGATGGTTCAAATTTGAATTTTTGCTTTGTGACATTGCTCGCATCCTATGAATGTTGAGGCCGCAAGTTTTCAGTAATGGAGAACTTAATGAGTTTCCTGTGGATGAATTGCAAATAGTTGGAAAGACATTATATACCCTAATTTGATCATTTAATTCTTTACCTCTTTCAAAGCATCTTGGAAAATTGGATTATTCTCTAGAGTGATATCAAGTAGAGTTTTGTAGGTGCATGGTAGGTCATATTTCTAACTCAAGAATTATTTGAGGCTTTAAGGAAATTGTAAAGGAATTCTATTGTTAACTGGTAATATTTAGGGTTTTCTCCGGTATTTGTATAAATATTTTAAATCCCTAGTCAAGATGTCACCTAAGAGGGGGTTGTCAAGGAAGACAAAGTATAAAGACAGGGGTGTTTTTGAGGACTTAATGCAATTGCTCCCGCATTCAGATAATGGGGCATCAAAGATGAAAGAGTTGGTCCCAAGAAACCCTAAGAATTATGTAAATGATGGGTTCCATGATAGAGGAAACTGGATGAGGGATGCCAGGGTGGGGAATGATCACAATAGTCTTATTCTATTCAGGTCACCTTATTCATAGAGGAATTCACGTGCACCCCTTAGTAATATTTGGCAATTTGATATAGGAAAGTTGGTAGTTCTTGGAGTATTTATGGATGCAGAATTGTTGATTCAAATTGCTAAGTGTTATGATCCTGTGACTAGATGCATCAAGGATGTGAATGGAAATGATATAATTATCATTACAGAAGATGAGATCAAGGAAGTGTTCTCATTGAATGACCCTTCTGTTGGGTTAGAAAAGATAGATTTTAATGAGTTTACTAAAATATATGAAGCTCAAAGAGATTACTTGAGAACAGGGCCCTTAGGGGAATTTCTAGACCAAATTGGATCAATGTGTGTTATTAGCCCAAGTACACCAGAGCCTTTTAGGTTGGATATGTTCATTAAACATGCATAGGGTTTCTATAAGTCTTTAACTCTAATTTTGGGGCATGATGAGGCCACTCATATGCCTATTCCCTATATGTTTATGATGGTACAGTCTCTACATCCCCATTTGGCACTAATTTTTTACTTTGCCTCTCACTTGGCTAACCTAATCCATGAGGGATTGATGGGAATAAAGATTATGAAGGTTAGTAGACCTTTTGGGTGGCACTCTATGCTGATGCATATGTTCTTGTACAAAGGTGAACATTTTTTCAGTCAAACAATTAACATTGTCAAAGAGAGGAATGGGGAAACTCTCCCAGTTCAGCTATGGACTATAGTTTTGTCATGGGATAGAACCGATGCCGGTTTCATTGTGTTTGATAGGGATTTTACCTCAAGGCTTAGGACATTGTTGTTTTCTCACAATCCAAGAATCCCAAGGGAATTGTTAAGATTGATTAAGCCAAAGGAATATTGTCAGGATATTACCATAGTTCATTATTTTTGTGATATAATTTTGTATCCAGTTTCCACATTTTTAAGGCTATATGGTTGCAAGGTGGCACCATACATTTTTCCCTACCAAGTTCCATTGAAGATAGGATATGCAAAAAATTTAAGGCAGATTGGTGACCTACAAAAAACTACTCTCATTGGTAAAGGAAGGGGAACTTTGTTCCTAGATATGACAATTGCACATCAATATGTTATCACTAAAGGAGGATGGGTGCATTTAAACCAATTCTTGCAACCCTACAGGATGCCTACAACTATGGTTAGATGTGCAGACACTGAAGGTTTTTTGATAGGAATGTTTAAGGAGAAGATAAGGTGTGCTCTTATGGAGCACCAATTTAATTTTCCTAAGGACATAATAAGCAATGAGTTTGATCTCCAAACTCAAGAGATTAAGAAGGAAAAGTGGGTGATCTACAAGAAGACTATAGATTTTATCATGAATTTTGATAAAACTTATGACCCACTGAAGGGTTTTGAGCCATGGGCTAGAAAAGTAGATGCCCTTATGGAGTATTTTGAAGGGGTCATGCATGCAATAAATGAGAAGATAACCATGGTCATCAAGGTAGATCCTGAGAGAGCCAAGCAAATTCTGAGTAAGCCTAGGTACATAAAATTGACCCCTAGAGGAACTTACACTGTACAGAAGAGAAGTGGTTATAGTGTTCTTCTACCAACACAACAGAGAGATGAGAGTCTTCCTTCTACTTTAGGAGGAAAGAGACCTATGGATGATCAAACAATATAGGGACCCTCTCCTAAGAGGCAGAGACAAGAGGAATCAAGGCCAAAAAAAGATGTATATTCTCCTTCCCAATCCCCCTTACACTTAGATGAACATGGGGTAGCTGAAGAGTTAGTGCAAATGAGTAGTGAGGGAAATATTTTCATTTCCAATGATGAGTTATAGGAGGGAATGCCAGAGGCACCCAAGGAAGTAGCAATGGATCTCACTATTGTAGAGTTTGAGGTTAAGCAAATTGACCGTATTTTTAAATAGGCTAGTGATTCTTTTGTTGCTGATGAAAAGTTTGTGAAGACTAGGGAATTTTTTCAATTTTTATGGAGAATGAAAATAAATTAGTTTAAAGAGATTTTTGAAAAGAAGAAAGAAGAGTTCCCTGATAGGGACATTACTAAGATTTAAAATGAAACCAAGGGTGAGATGATGAAACAATTTGAAAAGATCACCCTAGATGAAGGAAGAACAATGGTCCATACTGTAGGGGTATTAATTCTTCCAGAGTGGGATATTGCAGATGTATTAATTTTTTATCAGGTCAAGAAGAGCAAGATAAAGACCCTCACCATTGCAGAAAAAGCACAGCAGACTACTAGAGGTATTGCTTTTTCAGATGATCATGCTGCCCTAGTTATGTGGTCCCTCAAGAGGGAAGAAAGGAAAGGAAAAAGAGAGGCTCTCTCTTTAGAGTATGCTGGAAATTTACTAGTGCAATGAGTAGGTGAGACTTCAGGTGTTGAAGCCTCAAACATCATTTTGGAGAATGACAAGTTTAATGTAAAGGTGGTAGAAAAGGATGCACAAGAGAAGGAAGAGATAAGGATTAAATTTGAAACTATCCTTAATTCCTATAATGAGCTCAAAGTAGAATTGATCTAGAAGGATAAATTAATTGCAAAATTGTCAGGACCATAGGATCAAAGGTCACCCCAATTGATGATAGCTGATAAACCTATAGTGGCATATTCATCAAGTCCTATCATTGAATTTCCACCATCACCATTCCTAGATACAAATATAGATGCAAGGGTCAGTTGGGAAAAGCAACAATTACTTGAAGAAACAAGTCATTTCAAAAGAAAAAGGGTAGAGTTGGACAGGCTGAGGGAGGAGCATTTGAAAGATAAAATCTTGTTAGAACAGAGATATGAGGAAAAGGTTATAGAGGCCCTAATCCAATTTGCTACCAATCTGAATCCCACAATTCTATTTGACCATGCTAGGAGATTAAAGATATTTCTTACAAACTTGGACAAGCATAAGAAGGAGTTAGGGCCAATTTTCAATAAATGGATTGAAAGATCTCTAAATGTAAGATTACTTAGATGGTTGTCCAAGTTTCAGGTTGATTCTAACCCATTAATCAAACCATTGCATCAGAATGTGAAAAGGCTTGTTGAGCACAATATACTTTTGGGTGATTTTGAAAGGAAATCAAATTTGTTGAAGAAAGAATTGACACTCTCCTATTGTGATTTAGTTCCAGGAGTTTTCAGGAAAAATGGTGAACGTAAGGAATTAATCAAGTGGAGAGCACAAATAGATGATGACTTTTTTGCTAGATTGACTAGCATTTTAACTTTGGAAAATATTTTGTTTTTCATACACACTATTGAGACATTAATTTCTGCCAAATCTAAATTTTATTTCATTTAGTAAGAAATTTGTCAGCTAGAGGACAAATGGGAATAGTTATCCAACAAAGGTGCAGAGTTTGCAAGTTTTGATTTCCCAAGTTAAGAGGTGTATAACAGGCAGAGGTATCAATATATCCCACATGTAGAGAAAGTAGACACTCCACCTACTTCTTGAGACAAATGAAGATTGCAACTTTTTGAGTCCTGAAAGCTATTGAGATATAAAGAGGTATCTATTGAAGGGATGATAGTGAATAGATGGCAATCAGATCTGTTGGAGGAAGCTGCGGACAAAATTGAAGACATAAAGTAAGGCAGATTATCTACAAATATATCTCCAAATCTGATCAATGCATTTATTGTAAACCCAGTAGGGTTGTTGTAAAGTTTTTAGGTTAAAATTTTGTAAACCCTAGAATGATTAATAGCTTGTTGCATCTCCTTGTATATAAAGGATTTTCCATGATCATTCTAGGCATTGAGAGTCTAGGTGTTGAGAAGATAGAAATTTTGAAACCCTAACCCTCAGTCGAGGATTGTAATATTTTGTATCATTTTTTATCAAGCAATAGAGAAGAAGTACAAGTTGCTGCTATTATCTTGCAAGCTTACTATTTAGAAAATGATGTATACAAACAATCAAGATTATACTTAATACAAATCTCAAAGCTTTATCTCTCCTTTGTGTTCATTCTATGACTTTTCTAAGTTCTCAAAGACTTGTATGAATGTGTTTTTTGCTTTGAGTTCTATTCTAGGATTGGATGAAATATTGCTCAGAGTGGGACATATGTTCACTGAATTTACATGAGGATTTTCTATAAGTAGGAAAGACCTGGAGTGTTTGTACTTATGTTCAAAGACCAGTTATTCTTAAGCATCTTTGTAGTCATTCTATTTTCTGATATTATAGCCCAATGGATAAGGCACTAGCCGGTATATTCCTATCTATGCTTTATGGGAAATGATTGAAATCATTATAATCACACACATAAATCAATACAAGTTATTTTATTTTTATTTACATTTACAGTTATTCTACCCAATTATGGAGAGTCAATGAGTAATAGGTTTTTATTTAGCACTTTCTCACTGCAATCTATTGTAAGATCCAGTATTGAGTAAGGAATAGAGTTGTATCTATTGGATCAGGTGTACCTACCTTGGTTTTGCAGAGCTAGAAGTGAAGAGGGAAGTCTTGTCCCTATAGTTGGTCCAGTTACTTATAGATTTCTCACATTTGGAATTAACCCCTCCTTAATATCAGTCATAAATATATTGGTATCTCATGGAGTGTAAAATCTTTTAAAGAACCAACACAACCATTACTAAAGATATCTAAAATGTCATACATCAGGAATGCCTCTAAACTTTTAAAGATGTATAAGTGAGTGTGTCTAACTTTCACATAAACAAACCTTTATTATGAATCTTGATTGAGAACACTGGTGGTTTGGTCCTGTTTACCCTTAGACAAATATATTATTTAAACTTGCAAGCATAATCTTTGAAGCAATGACTACTGACAGAATCTGATTTATGAGTTAGTCTCAAGTCTTTATGTATGCCTCTTATTACTTCTTGTTTAGATACCTCTTAAAGTGTTAAATTATTTAAAGTGTTACTTTGTATATCCAACCTAAAATGTGCTTCCAGAATTATGTTGTATGTCAGCAAAGGCTTCTCACATTCTTTTGAAAGAAAACTTGCAGTAATATGTTGAGTGTAGTAAAATCCCAAAGTCATGGGTTATAGTTGGATGATTTCCATAGAATCTCAATCATATTAATTGTCTTAGATTACATCCATTATATTTCTCAAATATCTTAGTTCAAACCATTTTGAATGTTGAAAATCAGTGCAACTACACAGTTGTTACCTTATGTTGAGTTTCAAATCCAGCTTAATTGTTAGATAACATTTTGCATCAATAACAAATTAGAATAAAATTCAATTTGGAAAATTTCTAGATTTTCACTAAAACTTCAACTTAAAAGTCAATAGTGCTATTTTTCAGATGCTTGGTCATTATAGATAGGTAAAAATTTCCAGCATGAACTCAAAACATCTTGCTTCAGTATCCTCTATTACTCTCAAGCTGGATCCAAGATGTAGGGAACAAATGAACAACAATATTATGCACATTTATTACTCTGGTAGTGTTAAACCATAAAGTTTCCCAAGAATCCAATAAAAATTTTGATAACACATATATGAAGATAAAACTCAAAATCTACCAGTCATTATACCAAAAATTGAAAAAACACTAGAAATTGTTATAGTGTTTACTACATGTTGCAACTTGTTAGTCAAATTTGCTAACCTCCTCCACTTCCTAGATTTATCTATTTCCCTAGAAATCATCCCACAAGTCCTACAAGAAGTGACAAGAAGTTGTAACCATTTTACTGCACATAACCTATATTATCATAAAAATTTCACTTTCTCAGAGAACAATCCAAGCCAAAAGCATCCCATAAGATGAATCCATTCAATCCAGTCTACCTTATAGATCTCATTTTGTACTTTAAATGTTTACACAATAATGACAAATAACAAGACTAAAAACTTACAATACTTAACAAAATAAAAAAATTGAAATGAGACAACAAGCTACCATCCCAAGTTCATAGAAAAATATGATAGACAAACAAAAAAAATTTACACAAGAACATGTGTAGTTTGTTCTAAAAAAGTTAATCCATACAATAATAATAGAAACTAATCTTTCAATAATATGATCCTGGATGACCTCTTGGTCCATATATACCAACATTTATGCTTGAATAAATAGGTGGATCTAGTTAACCCTCCATTCCATAAGCCATGTTACCTCCAACTAGACCTATTATAATTAATTAGGCATCAATATTCGATTAAGAACAAATTGTAAAGCTAACTAGCAAGCGTTTGAAGCAATAAACTACACATTTTATGATCTCCTATATTTTTGATGTTTTTCTAAGCATAAAAAAACTAGAAAGCACACAAGTGCATCTCTTAGTTGTATATAGACCAGGGTAGTTCAAACACAATTATACCACTCCATGAAATATTGACTAGCTCTTAAGTCATGATCCAAGTGAGTCCCCTTGTAGGTGGTCCTCCATATTAAATATCTATCTCCTAACAAAAAAACACAAAATTATGGAGTTCAAACCAAAGAAAATTTGATATAGGGAAAATAACCAAAAATAACCTACAATAAAGACTCAAATTAAAATCAAATGACTACCAGATCTTAATATTGGCACTTTGGCACTGATACTACACTATAATTACAAATAGGTGCATAATGATATGCTAAAACTTCATCCATATGGTAACTCTTGCGGTTTCACAACCACGCTCCCCTTTTAAGCCACTTGGCTTCAGGCCCCCCACTCTTTCTAGCTTGCTCCAAGTTGTTCCTCTGCTTGTCTGTTTAGTTGTTTGTCTTTAGGTCTAGTTGTTTTCTTTTCTCTTGTCTTGTGTTTTTCACTTTTGTAGTCCTAGAAGTGTGAAAGGCCCAAAAATCCAATAAAACCTTGAGCATATTCAATCTGGGGTTTCAAACTTTGGGAGGTCCAGACACCGAAAGGTCTGATTCTCCAAAGAGAACTGGCCTTTTGATATTTCAAGCTTTCAGAGGTCAGGGACCTCTGAAATGATGAAAGGATGACCAGTGGTGGTGGTTGATGTCATCCCCACTAGTTGCCTATATAAGGTAGAGAATCCTCATTTGTCCTCACTTATTCTCTACCCATGATCATGGTTTTCAAAGTTTTCTAACGCACATCTTTCCCTCAATTTTTTTGCTCCTCGACTACTTGTGTCTTCTTTTTAGTTTTTCTCTCTTGATGTGTTTGAGGTTGGTGTCTTTCTCTCTCTCTCTCCCTCTATCCTTTCTCATTGGTTTCTAGTTTTGTCTTCCATTTTTACTTTCTTAGATAGTATTTTTGCCAGGGTTTATCTTGGTTGGTCGGTCTTGTCCTGCTTCGGGGTCGCAGGGTTGTCCCTATGAACCCCTTAGCCATGATTTCATGGTTAAACTCATTTTGAGCTCATTTTTGAGCTCAAAACCAACACCCTTTTTTCACCATTCAGCCACAAAACTTGTGGACTTTCACAGTCTGAAAGTTGCAGAGGGATCTTCCTTCAAGAAATTAGCTAAGTTAAATTTTTGGCATTTCGGTGGTTTCGCACACTGAAAATTTGGCATACCTAAATCACTAAAATTTATGCTTTCACACCTCCAAAGCAACAAGCCTAAAACTCTGGCTGGGTCTGCTTCTTTTGGCATTTTAGCCTTTCAGAGGTCATGTACCCCCAAAGGTCCGAAAGGCCAAAATTAGTTTCTAGAGACTTTAAGCTTGAGTAGTATAGTTGTTTCTATCTCATTTTCTCTTACATCATTTGTGTATCTTGATGATCTTTGATTTGTGTCCCTTGGCTCTTTGCAAAAATGGTAGAGAAAGTCAACTCACTGGCCATAAGGTACTAGTTTAAAGGATATCACGCACCCTCCAAAGTGGGGAACTTGCATGCCGAGATCATGAATACTGACATCGGGAACTTCAATTGGAATGACTACCTGGTCAAATGTGCACAACTAGAAAAGAGGTCTAAGGACTGCACTTAATTAGTGTACTATTCTCTAGTAAATGCAACAGAACACCCTATCTCCATCCTATCATCAAATTTGATCACCACTCTAGCAAGTCACTATATACTAGATGAAAGAATGGTCAAGAATAGCATGGAAGAAGTAGTTTTGGATCTTAGGCTAGACAATATTGAAGATGTTTTCCATTTACCCAAAGGGGTAGACAAATTCTACAACTTCTCCATCAGCAAGGGTATGGAATTTTACAATAGAGACATCTCATTATCCCATGAGATTATGAACGAAGAGTACCTCGCACAACCTCTACCCAAGAATAAACTTGAAAAGATAGACATGAGGAGAGGGTACATGAAAGAGGACATCCAAGAAATCATCACCATGATTAGTCAGGTGTATGGATTACCAAAGTTTGTACAATTAGAACCATGCATGATCCCACTTATTGAAAAGATAAAAGAGAGGCAGGAAAGATTTGATTGGGCCACCATCCTTAGTGACAACTTGGATCAGTAGTTGATCATAGTAAAGAATGACATGCACTTATACATGACATCCTATGTTGTGTACCTATTGGTTGCAAGAGTGGTATACCTAGGATTGGTGAAAGTTGGTGCTATGGGTGATCAGAATGCATGGCCATTCACAATATACCCACAATTGGTTCAGAAGGAGTACTACACACATAACAGTCCTGATTTTCACATCGTCAAAGATGCTTTTTTGTTCACTGTCATACGCTCCATAGAAGGAGACTATGCCAAAATGATGTCAACAGAAGCTGCTACAAAGGTGACATCCCTTGGGGAATTTTATATTCAGTTAAAGACTTATACATATATTTGGGTTTTAGGATGCACCTTGGCTCCTAAGAAGCTACAAAGATATCCATGAAATAGGATAATCATGTTGGAGATGGCTAGACAATTGTCCAATGCCCATGAACATATCTAGCACAAGAAGAAACATTGTTGGGACTTCCCAATTTCCATAGGGCCTCACTATGTACAAGACATGAAGATCTATAAGTCCTTGGCATTCAAATGGGATCAATTCCCACTATAGAGTTACAACCTCATAAGGACCTGATTCGATCCAATTGGTACATATAGTCACATAATGGGAAGGCATTATGTACATGAGCCACACATTGAGGACCATTGGATAAACTACCTTGATGACTATGAGGTCAGGATTTGTGACTACTATCGGATGAGCTTGGAACTAGCACAGACTACTCTACTACTGAGGATACCCCCAAAGGTGAAGGGATTTAACTATGAGGATGCCTAGATCCTATTTACAATTTGGATAAAGTATACACCAGGGCCATTTTGAATGTGGAGGTCGATAGGGATGAAAATGATGATATCAACTTCAAGGCAAGACATGTCATCAAAGTGACTAAGGCATGGATCGCTCATCCATTTCCTATGGATCCAGTGCCAATTAAACAACCAGCTTAGCCCTCCAAGGAAAAGAAGAAGAAAGGGGAGAAGGTGTTGATGCCAAAATTTAAAGAGGTTGCACCATAGAAGCCAAAAATGATGTATAGACATGAACACCCTATGACATACAACTCAGCCACCCACTCAAAGGAGCCCAAAACTAGAGTGATTGGAAGCATAGCACCTCCATATGCTCCTTCTTCTAGTGGTCCTAAACCTCTGAGTGCACCAAAGAAGGTGCCCAAGTTCAGGGTAACTGGACCTAGGTCGGTCGGGGTGATAAAAGGGTACCTATACAAAAGGAAGAAAGACTCGATGCCCACTCATATGGACACCCTCCTAGAAGAATATGAGGATGAGAAGGATCAATTTCCCTTAAGTCGAAGAACCTATTCTACAAGATTTTTAAAGAGAAGGAAAGTACTAAAGGATGATCAACAAGAAGATGCCGGAGGAGGAACCCAAGGGGAACCTATAAATCTGGATGCTCTAGGAGATGATGAATTTGACATCTCTGACTTTGAAGGACTTCATGGTTTCTAGGAATCTGAGCAATAGGTTCCAAATGTAGGATAGTCCTTTTTTTTTTATTCCCTCCCTACATAGTTTACTAGTCCTCTTGGTAAAGTGGGAGAGGAAGTCCTGTGAGACTCTTAGGAATTAGTTGAGGAGGTTGCGGCTCAAATTTAGAAGGAGACTATAGAGTTAGGAAGGGATTCTTCATTAGGTGTCACCTCTAAGGAAGACATAATAGCACAAATTCCCCTAGTTTCACACTTAATTCCACCTCCACCTCCACCTATGCCTCAAACTCCACCTCCACCTCTGCATCCAATGCCGCCTACCACTCCACTTCTACCTCCTATTCAAACTACTCCATTTCCACCACAACCTCCACCTGTTCATGTTCCCATGCCAACTCCACCTCCTCCACCAATGCCTTCACCCACTCCCCCTACCACTCCTACTCCTCCCATGCAGAACCCTCCTTCCCAAGCTCCCATTATACCACTGGTCCACACTAAAACACTGGCACAAGTTCCTCAGGAGCCAGAGAAGAAAACACAGGCAATCAGTGAGATTATGTCAAAAGGTGAAGATGGATCAAAGAAATAGGTTGAAGAGGAAGAACATGCAAATATGGAAGAGGAGCATAATGTGGGGGAAGAACAAGAAATAGAAGAAGGAGAAGAGGAGAGTCTTGAGGAGATAGAGATAGAATTCCCAAAAACTACCTTGACTCTAGCCACCCCTTATGAACCCCTCAATGCCTTTTCAAAGCCTACTTGGTTCACCAAGGAAATTCATCCAAGGACAAGGGTGTATACAGATGATGATACAGATATGGTGGCATTGGGGAGAGCATTCTATCAAGCAGGATCTAGTACCTGAGCCAAAACTCTCTCATATGTAACACAAGATCACGCGGGAAGATGGAAGGCTCAAGTGGTTGTCCCCACAATGAATGTGAGTACGGAAAAAGTTGTAATACCCCAAAAATGGGCTATAGGTTCATTAACCTCCTACATCTTCAATTTGAATGAAATCAACATCAAACTCCTAACCTAAGGCACATCGGCACATTATCGAATCATAATTGATTATCTCAAATTCTGCATTGGGGAATATTCCTTATTCTTATTTATCCTAATTATCTTTAATTAAATGATTATTTGGTGATAAATCCTATTTATCCTAAAGTTTGATTAATTGAATATTCTGAATATTTAATTAATTAGATTTAATACTGGGACTTAATTATTTAATTGAATTTAATTACATTTATTCCTAATTATTATTATTTAAATTTGATAATAAATCAAAATTCCTATCATTTTTTTATTTTTATTTTGATCGATAAAAGGTCGAAGCCCTAAAGAGTTTTTTATTAATATAAATAAATATTTTACAGTGTGACCCCGCTTGCTGCAGGCGCTGGTAGGAAAGAGGGGGGTTGACAAAACCTCCAGCCTAGCCCGGGACCATAGGTCCCGTCCTTATACAAAATTAACATGGGCATACCCACGACTCGTATCATGATGAGATTTATTAAATACAAAATTTTCGTAGGCATACCCACAGCTCGATATTCATCAAGATATGTGCTTTCATACATGGGCATACCCATGTCCCGTATATTCTCGATAAATGTTATCTTTAAGAAACATGACCTAATAGTTATACATCGAATAATGAATATACATGGGTTGAATCAATAATGTTGATAAAATCGCTGACCCTCTTGCTTTGTCGAGAAAGGTTCTTGAGTATCCTAATGATGAGTCCTTCCTGGATATCAGACAACAAGTCTCCTCATCCAAAAATTAGCCAATATCACAATAACAAAGTGATGCATATTAATTTGAAGAGACTATTAGCCCATATAAGGAGAATGAGTTAAAAATGATAAAGAAATGATTACCTCATCAAGATATCTGAATTAGCAATGGATTGTTTATCCATTGTAATTAACAATCCACTATCTGCCAATGTTAGTAGAGAATAGAATTTAAATAATAGCAATCCTATTTTGCAGAGCTCCATACTTATTCTGAAAGCCAACTTGCCATAATGGGCCAGAATTAACATTATTACCTTACATTTATATGTGCTACCAAATTAGAACTCAGTGATAATCTGCACCTCATCTAGAATGAAAAAACATTCAACTAGATTAAATCTAACTCTATTCTAATAAGTAAGGAAATATATAGATCAGAAAACACATAAATCTATATAAACATATGTATATGTTAAAAGGAATGATGTATGAATGAATACATGATAAAAGTCTTAACATATATCAGTATATATATTTTAGCAATATATATAGAAATATATGTGTCTGATATAAAGAAATCTGGAAAGACGGGGCTAGAAGATAGATATATAAGTTTCTATATTTAAGTTACTATATAGATACATATATATCCAAGCAAAGATGCCTTCAACCCGACTATCAAACTAGACGTGGCCACCAAGTCACACATAGGACCTAAATATTGCAGGTTTAAGAGAAAAAAAGCCTACATCAAGCAAAATGAGTACATGTATGAGTACACATTCAAATTGAGTATACTAAAGAGAGGTTTGCTTCACTGAAGGGAGTGGAAGTTTGTCGAAACTTCTAGTGCATGCCAAGAAGAAGGTCACATGTGGAAAGATCACATGTGCATTGGTTGGTGCATATTGCAATGATTAGGAAACTGCCTAGGCTAGAAGGAGGCCTACCTCAACATCATCTCCTAGCAAAGATAAAGGAATTGCCAAGAAGTCACTGCCACTAATTCTATCCAATGGCAGGTGGAAAACAAGTATCATTCTTTGATGATTATGAGTGAACATGTATAGGATTGGTTGAGCATATTGTCAAAGCTAACATATGCATAAATGATAAGGCTAGGATCAGTTAAGGAAAAAATGCTGAAGGATGGATCTATACCTCCTTTGAGAGCTTATATAGATACCAGTATGAGATATGCTAATACAAGAGCACTTCTAAAGAAGAACGGCAAGGATAGGGCTACCAACTATTTGGCAGTAATAAATAAAGACAATTAAACTCATAATGATATATATATATATATATATATATATATATATATATATATAGCCAAATGTGTGTTTCAAATGTGAGTATAAAATAGGATATAACAGAGGATATATAAGTCACTCTATGTATATATATAAATATATATAAAGACGTATATCTATATACCTAAATGATATCTCAAAGAATACAAATACCTATACTATACATTAATAGACCTCTCAAACATATATTAATATATTTGAAAGCTAGAATCAGAACTAAAAAAGAAACTAATAAGCAATTATTCCATAATGTGGTTGCCATTGGCACCTAGATTTGCTAAGGAGTCAGCTTCAACATTACCCTCTCAGTAAGTGTGCTTGATAATTACCTCGAAAAAGGTTTCTATGATAAGATTGATTTCCTCAATTTTAGAATTGATAATCCAATTAGGATTCTTATTTGTGTGGATAGCATTAATGATAATTTGTTTGTCTCCTTCAATCACAACTTTTGACAAGTTTAGATTTTTACAGATTTTGAGGCCTTCTAGAGCGGCAAGGCATTCTACCATGTTATTCGTAGTAGGTTTGATGGGGTGGGCATACTTGGAAATTGATTCTCCCTTCCAGTTCCTAATAATCCCACTGATGCCCACCTCTCTGGGGTTACCCCTGGATGCTCCATCAAAATTTAGTTTTACCCAACCTTCTTTGGGGGGAACCCAGGAGCAATTAGCTCTGTCAACTTTTGTCTTTGCACCTCCTCTACCAAAAAGATTTGGAATGATTAAAGAGGGCCATTTAAGTCTGATCTTTTTATCCCAGGATCTAAATGAATCCTCATGGAAAATGATATTATGGAGTTTTCTATTGATGTTTTCCGTAATTGAGGCCTCAATTTTGTTAATTATATTTTTCCAATCTAATTGCTGGTTGGTAAAAATTTTGTGATTGTGTTCCTTCCAAATCTCCCATGCTAATATACATGGGGAAATGGTCCAAATATCCTTATAAATATTATCTTTGTAAAGAGTAGGCCAAACTTTTAGGAGGCTTAGCAGGTCGGATGGAAGGGCTGTCTTCCAATCTAGACATTGCTGAAGCCAATTCCAACAATTCTGAGTGTAGGGATAGTTAAGCAATAGATGATTCACATCCTCCTCCTAAATTTCACATAAGGGGCACCTTGTAGGATCCTCAAATCCTATCTTACAAATCCTATCCAATGTTAAAATTCTATCCTACAGAGTAGCCCACAGGAGCATCCCAGCCTTGGGAAGACAGCCTTTGTTCCAGCATAAATTAAGGGGGATGTCTAAATTGTCCATTTTCTCCTCTCGGATAATGGTTTTATAGCCATCTTTAACTATGTATTCTCCATTATTAGAGCCAGCCCATATAAGGGAGTCAGGCCTATTTTTAATAGTGTTATTTCTATCTTTTAAGATACTAAATAACTTTTGACTTTCTGGATTAAATGGTAATCCTCTTGAGGTTAAATCTGTATCATAATCATTGTTAAGGATAATATGATCTTTAAGATAAGTATCGATGGTGGCTTTACACATTTAAATGAAATTTGGTGAGAATCCTACTATGTTAAGCACCGGGAAACCTACCCAGGAATCTTCCCAGAATAAAGCTTGATTCCCAAGACCTACATCCCAAGTGAGGAATTTTCTGATTATGCCTATAGAGTCTTTGATAAAGTTCCAAATTCATGAGCCCTTGACATGTGAATGGGCTCTAAAAATATCTATAGGGTCAGCCCCGGGAACATACTTGTGCAGTAGAATAGAAGCCCATTTTGAGTTGGATTCCTTGAAGAGTCTCCAAACTAACTTAGCGCCTAGGGATCGGTTTTGCCAAGTAAGGTTTTTAAACCCCAGACCCCCCATAGAAATAGGTTTGCATAAGTTGTCCCATTTGATTAGGGCCAATTTCTTATCCTCGGCAGAGCCTTGCCAATAGAAGTCAAGCATCATCTTATCTAGGTCCTGCTTGATGTTAGTCGGAAGGGGAAGGATGGACATATGGTAAGAAGTGATAGCTGACAAAATTGATTTAATCATAATGGGTCTACCAGGCAAGTGAGCCATTTACCTTTCCAAGATCTTTTCTTATCCTAAACCTTCGATAGTACTTGTTTCCAAAGTTTGGAAGAGTGTTGACCCTTATCCAATTCTATACCTAGATATTTACATGGAAAAGTACCTCGTTGATAACCAAGGGTATCACAGATATCCTTTTCCAAATCAGGTGTCATATTGATAAAGAAGATTTCTGATTTAAGAGGGTTAACTTGTTGGCCTGAGGCCTTCATATATGTGTTTAGAACTGCTTTGTAGGCCTTACCCTCATTAAAGTTGGCGAAACTAGGAAGAATGGTATCGTCTACAAATTGTTGGTGAGTAACGAAAGGGATATTGTCTATAGCTTTTAAACCTAAAATCTTGCCTTCTAACTATTTCTTAGAGATGGTTCA
Source organism: Chamaecyparis obtusa (assembly GCA_027943335.1). NCBI lineage: Eukaryota > Viridiplantae > Streptophyta > Pinopsida > Cupressales > Cupressaceae > Chamaecyparis > Chamaecyparis obtusa. The sequence continues at coordinate 216,000 of BSBK01005540.1, forward strand.
ACCCAGTGCTTCTACCATGATGACATAAAGGAAGGGCGACAGTGGGTCACCTTGCCTGATACCTTGGGAAATCCCAAAAAAACCTTCTGGGGTACCATTGACAAGGACCAAGATCTTGGGGGTAGATATACATATAAATACGAGGTTAATCCAATGTTTGGAGAAGCCGAAGGCTTCCAAAAATTTGCATAGAAATCTCCAGTCCACCTTATCATACGCCTTTTGGATATCTATTTTTATAAACATGCTTGGTTCTTTGGATATTTGTGGAGTGTGTACAAGTTCTTGGGCGATGATAATGCCATCTAGGATCGACCTTTTGGCTACAAAGCCCATTTGTTCCTCTGAGATTAAAATTGGGAGTAGAGTTTTAAGTCTATTTGCCATACATTTTGATAATATTTTATAGATAGTGTTACATAGTGAGATAGGACAAAAGTCTCCTGGGTCAATACAGTCATTTTTTTTTTATATGAGAGAGAAAAAAGTATTGTTAATTTTTGATAGAATAGCTCCAGAATTCCTAGTTGCTTCCACCGCTTCCCATATGTCAGTTCCCATGAAGTGCTAGCATTTTTGGAAAAAAACCAGCCTAAAATCCATCCAGGCCTAGGGCTTTGTCAAGCTACATTTGAAATAAGGCAGTCTTGACTTCTTCCAAAGTAAATTTACTATTCATCATGGTATTATCTTCATCCGAAATTAACTTTGGTATAGCCTTAATCATTTTAGACTGCTCTTGAAGGTTAACTACTTCGAAGTTATTATGAAGAGAGTTGTAATAGTTAGTGGTACAGTCTGTGATAACTTTAGGGTCTTCTGATAGTTTCCCCCTTTCATCCTTAATCTTGGTTATCCTGTTAATATTTTTCCTTATATTGGTTGATTTATGAAAAAATTTAGTGTTATTGTCTCCTTCCTTCAGCCAGATTTCCCTGGATTTTTGTTTCCAATATATTTCTTCTTTAAGTAAAATTGCATTATATTTAACCATAAGTTCCTTCTCTTTAAGATAGCTCATTTCATCCATACCCTGGTTTATGACTAAGTTATTAAGACTTTCTATCTCCTACGCTATAAGAAGTTTTTCTTCGAAGATATTGTTGAGTTTGTTCTTGTTCCATTCCAAGACTTTACTTCTAATAATTTTGAGTTTGGTAACTAGGCTATACATTTTGGATCCTTCCACTATTATCTGGTTCCACCATTGTTCTAAGAGATTAATGAGATCCGGATCCTGAAACCACATAAATTCAAATTTGAATGGATTTCTATTGGGTTTACTGTCCTCAGTGATTGTTACTCTAATTGGGAAGTGGACAGATCCCACTTCTAGGAGAATCTCGGCTGACAAAAGTTGGTTAAAATTATCTGTATTACTTGAAGCTAAAAATCTATCAAGTTTTTCTGCGATGTGGCTAAAGCCTGACCTTCTATTGTTCCAGGTGTAAGTTTTGTTGATGGTCTCAATGTTAATTAAATTATTGTCTAACACCCATTGGGTAAAATCCTTTTGTGATTGTGATATGAATTTAGAACCACCATATTTTTCATTTGTATTTAGTATAGCATTAAAATCTCCACCTAAGATGAAAGTCTCACCTCTATTTAGGTGAAGGAGAGCTTGAACTTCCTGCCAAACTCTTCTTTTGTTTGTATTATGTATTGGACCATAGATGTTGATTAAGGTGAATCTCAAATTTGATTTGAGGCTGCATATCCTCATAGCCATCCAGTTGCTACTGCTGCTCACGACTGAGGAGGAAATTTTCTGGGGGTCCCATAATGTTGCTAGGCCTCCTAATGCACCTATTGCTAGTACAAAATCTGATTTCCATAAGCCGAGTTTGTTACTTAATTTCTTACTATCTTCATTATTTAACTTAGTTTCTTGTAAGATTATAATATCAGAATCAAAGTTTTTTAGATATCTCTTAATTAGTCTTTGCTTGTTAGGGGCGTTTAGGCCCCTAACATTCCAAGTAGTCACTCTCATTGCTCCTTGGGAAGGCTCTTCCCTTCCCGCTATTCAGAATGTCAGATATTTTCATTTGATTTTCCACATTACCTACTAAGGATCTAAGCTCTATGCACGATTTCCTTCCTCTTTTCTTCTTGACCTTGTCAATTTTGGGGGAAGAGAGGCTAGCCAAATTGGTAGCAATTCCCAGTTGTTTTTCCTCATTTGTGATACCAAAAAGACCATCCAGGATATCTACATTATCTCCAGATGGGTTAGGAAAGTTTGTTATTGCTTCCTCATCATATTCTTTTTCTAGTTCAATACCAGCTTCTTTGACCTCTAAGGCTTCATGTTCAATAGATTTAGTCACATTCTCAGAGTTATTGGAAAGGTCTAACTTTTGAACCTCTATTACTTCTTGCTGCATCTCTATTGTGTCATCATTATCTTCTCTAGAGTTTCTAAGGGATAGAATTTCTTGAATCAAGACTTCCTTCTGATATTCCAACTCTTCTTCATCACCAATTTCACTTATAAACAGATCCAAGAGTTCATCTATTAGTGTTTTTCCTATGTAGTCTATTATAATTTTGAATTCTTTAGAGAAATTTTCATCCTTCGAAGGAGATGCTTGTACTGAGTTCATAGGCGGTGTGGTAATCTGAGAACATATCAGGTCTTCCTTAGTACATAAAGTCTCCTTAGTTGGTGAGTTCAAATCATTAGATAGAGCTATGGGTTCAAGGGGTAGGACATTCTCTATTATTTCTGGAATATTTCCTTCTTTCTCAGGTGTAAGGATACCTCCTAACTGTGCTAATTTCTGAGGATTGTCATTGCTGTTTATCAGTGGATTGCTAAGTTGGAGGGCAATTTTCATATTCATAGGGGGAGATGACTCCATAGATATTAATTGATTGTTAGTGATTCTTTTTTCAAATGAAGGCTCACAAGGGGGATCAGAGATAGGCTGGGGAAGAACAATTTTTGTGAAGCAATCATCTATATCAGTAAAATTGAATCCCCCTCTATTTGAAAGAAAATTAATGTTTGCATCCTGGCTTTTATCTAGAAGATTAGTTATACTCTTAGGTTCTGATGAAGCAACCATATAATTATGCTTTGATTCTAGAAAGTTGTCATTAATGATTAGATTAATGATAATTGAGTTGGCATTGAATTTTAGATGCATATGAGGAATGAACTTTCTATGAATGCTCATTTTGACAATAATTGTTTTCTCTGTTGCATTAGTTATATTATCACTAATTCTAATAAATTTGCCTAAATTGTTGCCAATAGTCTTTATAGTTTCTGTGCTTGTGAGTTCAATTGGTAAATTTTTGAGTACTATAGCTTTTTCTACCTCGAAATCCTCAAGATATAGTGGGTTGAATAGGGGTCTCCATTTAGTAACAAAGAAATATTCATGTCTATATTTCAGATCCAAGTTATCTAATATCTTCTTTTTAGTTTCTAAATTTTTGCAATCTAAAAGAAGGAAAGAATCAACAAGGTTAGAGATACTTACCTCTCTAGGGAGCATTTTAGCCATTTCTTCTATGATATCCAAGTTGCTCACTCCCACTCCTTTCCATCTGACAATTAAACCTGCATCCTCATAGTATTTATGCAATCTTGCTATATGGCTACCCTCTAGGGATACTTTGTTAAAGTCATTGTTAGAAAAAATATTTTTATTGTGCATGTGCATATGATTATAGTTTCTCCTGTGTGGCGGAGTATAAACAGGGGAGGAAACCTTCAATTGCAGAGTATTAGCTTTGAAGGAAATATGGTTGGGAACAGACTTTAAAGACTTACCATTCTCCCACAGATGAGGAGTGTAGTGCTTACCATTGATTGCAGGAGACTTCAAATTGGCTTGTGCAATATTCTCCCCCGCACTATCTGGCCCTTTATTGCTGGTAAGGGTTTTGGAGAAGGAAGGTGGGGTGTGGAATTGAGCTACATTTTTGCACACTATCTATTTATCCCTAAGATTTCCCTTGCTTCCCAAAGCCCTAGGTCACCTATGAGGGGGGGAATACTAGCTTTTGATTAGGGAATTCTCCTTTTTCTTTAGTAAATCAAAAGAATTCTTCAGAGGAATCTCAATCCTTTCCACCTTTTGAGATCTTGCCTTTTTATATCTTTTAACCTCTTGCCATTCATAGTCTTTCGACCTAGCCTTCCTGGGATCCTCCTAGGACACAAAAAATCCACCTCTTCCCAAGGAAGAATGGGGGTCATTTGCGCATTTGACTGGATCAAATTTGGATTTTGGGGTCCTTTCGATCCCAGGAAGGCTCATTTTCTGCAAAGCATATTTTGTTCTAGAAAACCTAGTGATTTGCCCATCCAAATTGTTGATAGTGAAGACTTTAGGTAGCTGAAAGCTGTCATGTTCCAAAAATTTTCTTCTTGTGGAAGCCCTAGTTTCCACGGGAAGCTTATTTATCTAGAGATCCCTAGCTTTGTTAACCTGAGTATCAATAGCTAACTTATCATCTTCCAAACTTCTTCATTTTTGTTCTGCAATAAAGGGTTTCAAATTATCATAATCTGGTTGGGCTCTTACAATCCTTTGTCTGCAATCAATATTTTTATGCTCGTAAAGCTAGCATTTAGAGCAATATCCAGAGAATCCAGTATCACTGGTGTCCTCTGCTACCTTCTGCTTTGCATGAAACCCTAGATCAAATCTTTTAAATGATTTATCTGCTTTGGTATTATGTTTCTTTCGTGCATTTGTAGGCTTTTTTCGCTCGCCATTTTTCCTCTCCAAAATTCCTATCATTAATTGATTAAATTCTAATTTAATTAATTAAAGCAAGTTGTCATATTCAATGATATTATTTTGGAATAAAAGTTTGATTTAATAATTGATTAACCCATAAATCAATTATTTTATTTTTAAAAATCAGTTAAGTTGGAAATAAATCACTTTATTTATTTATTTAATTCATAATTATTATGCACATTCAAAAAGCAGTTAAACTTGAAATCAGAAAATCAATTCAAGTTGTTTTAAAAATAAAATCAACTCTGATTTGAGTTAAAAAGCTATTTTTGCATGCCTTTGCATGATTTTGTGAATTAATTATATTTTATTCTTTGATAACTCAAAAATCAACCTAAGTTTATCTGAGTGATTTATGGCTTTTTCCATGCATCCCCAAAGCCTTGGATTTCTATAAAATCAAGGCTCAGCTCTTCATAATCATATCTCATAATTTTGCAAACTTATGTTGGTGAATTGGTATCTGAAGAATTGAAGCCTCTTTGCGAATCAACAACTTTGTGAGATCATTCATATTTTAGCATATCATTGTTAGATTAATTGCATTGCATATTAGTTTTTTTCATATAGATTAGATTTCATATCAGATTTCTCATATTATTGCATAGAAAACTTTAAAAAATAGATTAATTTGCATCCAATTCATATCTAGATTTTGCATTCAAACCCTTCGTTTAGGTGTCGTCAAGGTCACTAATCTTAGTCCAATCTAAGAATACATACTCGCACCTACTAGAAGGCAGTAAATTGCCTGGTTAGTTTAGTTTCCATTTCATTGCATGATTTCGATTTTAACGAACCTCTAATGTTTTACTGAAGTGTTGTGTCTACAACTAGGTACAAAATTCACACACACATTTCTAGCGCCCACCGTGGGGCCCTGAAATGGGTTTCCATTCAATTTCTATCATTTTCTATCATTTTCTTCTCATTTTCTATTCCAAGCTATGATTTTTAATTTTTGTCTGTATAATTTTCGTACAAGTTTTGTCAAAAACTCATATCAGGAGATACCCATTGTCGTACAATAGTTTATTTAATCAAGAATCGTACCATCAGGATCACAGTGTAGTTTGGAATCTATATTGTCATATGATCTGGTACCCAGTGTCATATGAGTTTCTGGACTATCATCTGGTGGGTGACCCACTGTCGTATGAGTTTTAGTACCAGGTTTCAATTGTCATTTCACTTTTTTAGGCAGTTTTCTAGATTTATTTTTCTAATTTGGACTAACAGCTAACATTAGCAATTGAAATTTGTTGTGCCTGATTGATTTCTGCTGGTTTTGATTGGGAAAAGAATACGAATTGCTAAAAATAGGTAAGAATCTACTAAGCACATTGTGAGGAATTCAGGTAATCTTCTCAGCTGATAAAGTTTTGATTTGGATTAAAAAGAACTCTTGCGTGTCAAGCTTGTGTGACTTTTATTGCTTTCATATCACATATTTCATTTTGGGCTATAAAAATGAACATAGATTTACTTTTCAGCATCTTTGTTACACATAGTAAATAGGCCCTATGAACACTATTCATGGCTCTTGAGAGAGTGGGTTTCCAGTGAAACTCTTCTCAATGAATGAACCCTTTTAGGTAGGGAGGATACTGAGAGAGTTTCACATTCTACTAGATTTGTGCATCTTCAGCTTCTGATTGATACATTCTCTCTTCGGAGAGGTTGATAGATCATGATTGGTTGACATCATAGATCTTTGTGAGATAATCTTGGTCTTAGCATGTCGGATTAATTTTTCTACTTTGTTTGGGTTAAAAGTGAAAAGGCTAGAGGACTATGCTCTACTCCCTTTTTGGGTAGTACCAGAAACTTAGATCCTTGAATCTGAAACTAGTCTCCATGTGGTATATTTTGAGAGTCACCTTTAGAGAGGGTTAACCATAGTGGACATTCCCTTAATTGGGTCAACCACATTAACAGAACCTCAAGCGGTAATAGCTATTTTTTCCGTGGTAGTGACAACCGCTATATAAATGTCCTTGTGGAAGAAATATCCACAGGTGTGGTCTCTTGTTGGGTTGTTAGATCTCCCTAGCAGATCTTGAAAATTAAGTTCTCAGATTGTGTTAAAACCCTAGTGCACCTGCATTGGAGTTCGCCCTCTTGAGATCATAAAAGTTGCAGAGTCAGACCATTACTAAAAACCCTAGTGAGGCCAAATTTTCATTTTTCTAGGAATATGTGCATTATTGCAAAACTTTTTGGAACATACACTGTTAGCACTCCTAGGGATTAGCACAATTCAGTCACTTGATTATTCATGTGTAGGGTTGCTTTGTCCCCTATTCATTGTTTTTCAAATGTGCTTGAAATCACTTTCTTGCTATTTTGCGTACTTGTTTATCTATCTGGTTACTAAGAACGAATCAATCCACTACAATCTTCAAATCTGGACAAACAATTTTGTGAACAAATCTGAAACTAAAAATCTAAAAAATTACAAAATCTGATGTCAAACACCTTTCTAGAGTCAACAGTCATTTTGTAAAGTCATAAATTCATACAACTTTTGGCTATTGTCATTTTGGAACCCCAAATTGTTGTATGGTATATGGTACATTATCATATGAGTTTATTTGCTAGTCAATTCAAAAAATCAAAATTCCTGCAATCAACTGTCATGCGAGTTTGACAACTATCGTACAAATTTTTCAATTGTCATTTCATGCTATACCCACTGTCGTACGAGCCTGTAGAAAGTCATTTAAGAAATTTTGAAAAGTTGTCAGAAATTTGTTAGAATTATCAGAGACCTAGCTTTTCCAGCCTATTTCCAGAATCTATTAAACAAATCACTGTGTTAGGAACAGAGTAGAAAATACTGAGAATCCAATCATTTTCCCAAAGTGGCCTTTTGAATTTGATTTAGCCTTCTATTTAATCAATTTGAGTCTTTATCATCTTGTATCAAAACCTTGCCATAACTATCAATCTTCAATCCATCATCAAAATGGCTAAGTGTTGTGAACTCATGTCTGCTATCTTTTGGGAATCTACCCATACATCCAGGGCATATTCTCCTTCATCTACGTCTAATATAAGCTTCAATCAATCAAACCTTGATAAGGTTGTGTCATTTGATCTTCTTGAATCAAATCTTTCTTCAGTTGTCTTCATCATATTCTTTTGTTTCACCCAGGGTTAATGGTGGAAACTAGAGCTTCCTCTCACAAGAAATCTGAGGAAATATCTCATACTTTACCTTTGACTCATATCCAAAGTCCAACTCTTGAGCAACTCTACAATTCTGGTCTTTATGAAGATGATAGTCTTGGCAATCTTTGATTGAAAACTAGTTACATTCCTCCATCATCAACTCACAGAGGTAATCAACAAACTCCTCATCAATCTATCCCAGGGAGAACTCCTACCATGTCTCAAGCAGGGACAAACTTTGGCTCTCAAAGAGCTCAATCTCAACCTGGTGAGATCAGGAACCCACACCTGAAGAAATTGCTCAATATCAAAATGATGATAACTTCAAAAGAATGATGAAGCATTTCTTGAAAGAGGATAGAGAGGCATACTTTTTACAATTAGCTCATCAAGGAGCTAAACTTCCTCGCAACTTTAATGTTGAAGATATCATTACACATGAGGAGGAAACTCCACTCACAGCTATGATGAAAGAGATGCATGCCATGCAAGTCAAACTTAATAACTTTGAGAAAGAAAAGGAACCCAAGGAGTTCTCCATGGAGGCCCTATGTCCTTTTCCATTTGAAAAAGACTTGTACATGCCATCGTTCCTGAAAAGAGTGGAGATACCAAAATATGATAAGTATGATGGACACTCTGATCCTCAAGATCATGTCAAAGAATTTTGTACATAATCTATGGAGTTCATGCATGAACCCACCTATCTGATGCATCTCTTTCCTTGATCTCTGGGAGGAGCAGCCATTCATTGGTTCTCTAGATTTCCTTCTACTATGAAAACTTTTGATGAGTTGATCAAATTGTTCTATCAATAATACTCCTACAACATTCAACATCCACTCACCATGATCGATATCTGTAATCTCAAGCAATATCTAGGTGAACCATTCTTGACATTTCTCAAAAGATGGATGAAGAAATTCTCTCTATATGCTAGGCCTATTCGAGAAACTAAGAAACTGAAAATCTTCATCAATAATCTTATCCCAAAGATCAACTACCCTTTACAAATGCAAGATCATACATCTTTTGATAAGATGGTAGACAATGCGATCAAAATTGAAAAATTACTTGTGAAAAAAGGGGAAATCACACTTCAAAAGAATAAGTATGAATCATAATCCAGTTCTAAAGACAAGAAAAAAAACTAGAACAAGAATAAAGGCATTGTCATAGATGGTGTTGTTGATACTATCTATGCCCCATCAAAGGCACCAGCTTTCAATCTAACTATTGGCACCCAAGCCATCAAAGCTTTAGAACAAAAGGTGTCTGAACCATCTCAAAAGAAGCTAGAATACAAATCTTGGTCCTCTAATAATAAATGAAAATTCACTCCTCTTGGAGAATCTTTGGAATCAGCTATGAGAACTCTATTGGCTAATAACATCATTTCTTTTCCTGAGATCTGACAATCTGATCCTGATCCTAAACCAAAATGGTGGAGAGAGAATGAATTCTGTGATTTCCATTGGGGTAAAGGTCATGAAACTAATAACTGTTTAAGCTTGAAACATACTATTCAAGATCTAATTGATAAGGGAGACATCATGATTGACAATCATAAGAGTAATAATGATCATACAACATTCACAGAACCATTTCTAAAACATGGTCAAGAAGTTTCATCTTCTCAGCCTAATATGGGGGCAAAGGTCAATTATGCTTACCCTAGAAATAATGTTGTTATCAATATAGTTGAACCTTGTCTCTCTAAGCATTGCAATGTCATCACAATTGTCTAAAGAGAAAGAGATCATACTTCAACTAATGTAGTGACTCAATCACAAGCTCAGGCACATCTGAATGGACAAATCCCAGATTCATCAAATGTCCCTAAGATGCCTTTCAATCTTTCTTTCACTTCCAAATAGAAGGCTACTTCTAAATCTTCCAATCCTAAAGATACGAGGCCAACATCTTATAGCATTGTTCAACAAATCCAACACACTAATGCAAAAATCTCCATGTTTGAGTTGCTTCAGATATCTCCAACTCATAGAGCTATTCTAGATAAATCTTTTCTCAGATCCAATGTTCCTGATGACCTTGATTTAGATAGGTTCCAAACTATGGTTGGACATCTTACATCTCCGCAATATATCTCCTTTTCAGAGGAAGATGACAACTCCTTGAGTCACCCACATAACCAGCCCTTGCATATAGAAGTCTTGATCCAGAACTATAGGGTCAAACATGTGTTGATAGATGGGGGCGCTAGCCTAAATATTTGTTCTTACAGCTTGGTCACACAATTAGGATTTTCAAAATTGTCTACTGATCCTAGAAAAAAAATAACTATAAAAGCCTATGATGAACAAGAAAGAACTTCTAAAGGCACCATTGTCTTACCTATTAGAGCAGGTCCAATTATCAGAGATACTATATGTCAAGTTCTTGATCTACCTTTGGCTTACAACATTCTTCTAAGGAGACCATGGATACATGAGATGAAGACTATTCCTTCTACATTCCACCAATGCTTGAAATTTTCTTATGAAGGAGTAGAGGTCACTATTCCAGTAGATATATCCACCACTTGCAATACATTGAAGGAAAGTGTAGATAAACTTGTGCCTAATAATAGAGAATCTTCCATTGAGCCAACAAAAGAAGCATCCACATCTAAGATGGAAGATCTTGCAAAAGAGGTCAATATCAAAGAAAATGGTATGGGAGAATATACTATAGAGCCAATCTTATCTTTGACATCTCTACCTATCTCACCTAAGTCTTATGGACAATCTTTAAAACAGTCCAAACCAGACTCTAAAGAACCTCTTGAGGCACATAAAAAGCATATTGTAGCAGAACAAGTCTCCCAGCAGGAATTTGAAGAGGATGAAGCTGTGCTTGCATGGCTATACAAAGATGAACCTCAATCTCAAGTGGTTCAAACTAGTGATTCTACAGTATCCAAAATCCCTTCTAAGGTGTATGGTCTAGGAGATAAATTAATAGCTAAGATGGGATATTCATGTAAAGGACCTCTAGGAGTCAGAGGAGAAGGTCTTATAACACCTATTTCACATATTGGTAGGGCGAACAAAGATATTGTTTGCTTAGGCTTTAAAAAGAAACCCTTCCACCTCAAAGGTAATTATTCTCATGTCATAGAGTAGATCGCACTAGGTGAACCCCTTCTTAAGAAGGAAGAAACTGAACCATCAGATAGTGATTCAGATAGCTCTGAACTTATCCCTTATGAGCGTTTGCCTAAGGAAATCACAAATCTCCTTGAAGCTGAAGATGATCCAATCAAAAGAATTAATGTAGTAGAAACACAAGAACCTACTATCAATCAAGAGATAGTTACAACACAAGAACCAACTAATCTCATAGACAATCAAACAAACAAAGAGGAAGGTGGTAGTTATTCTGAGACAAATTCCCATGAGTATGAATTCAAATTAGAATCTAAGGGTAACCCTTCTTGGGGTATTCATCCTGACTTTACTCATGTTCTTAGATTTCCTAGAGGCATGGATGAAGAATCTAATGACTATGAATGGGGAGCCATTCCAAAAGAAGATGAGCTTATTACAGAGAAACATGTTGATGTTATTCACCAATATGCACCTGAACCGAACGTAAGTCTAGAGAAAAATAATGAACCTATCAAGTCTAATCCACCTATGGCTGAATTGGATGCCCACAATGACATTGAGCCTATTCAAAAATTGAACGTCTTAATTTTTAATATCACCTTTGAACTTGAGCATCGGGTTAGGACCAATGATGACAAATCCATATTCGTAAACACTATCTCCCAATCTTTCCCCATTTTGACTATCCAACATCCTAAACTTCTTGATCAAACCTCTACAAATCTGAGCCATGGTATTTATACCTTCCCACATAAATATGCCCATGCTTCCTACCTCAATGTAGTTGAGCCTATGAGTACTTTCATCAGTGAATTGAGCATTAGCTTGATGGAGTCAGACATCAAGTATCTTAGTCAGAAAAATAAGAATAAAAATAAAAAGAAAAGGAGTTCTGAGGGTGAAAGCCACTTTGTGGCAATCTCAGAACCTACAAAAGTAAAAATAAATGACGTATCTGAAGGTGAAAACCTCTCTGAGGTGCCTAAGGATGAGATATTTGATGTCCTTTTGAGTCATTTATAGGACAGATCTCCAGTTCTAATTGAGCCCACTCAATCCATCAATTTGGGAACAACAAAAGAACAACAATTGATCCATGTAGCAAAATCTTTATCAGAAGAAGAGAAACAAAAATTTACTACATTCCTAATAGAGAAGAAGATCAACTTTGCATGGAAATATTTAGATATGCCAGGGTTGGATCCTAATCTTATAATGCATCATTTATCTATAGCTCCAAATGTTAAACCTATCAAGAAAAAATTGAGAAAGATGCATCCTCATGTTGCACTCTTGGTAAAAGCTAAATTAGAGAAGCTCCTAAAAGCTGGATTCATCCAAGTTATTGATTATGCAGAGTGGATCTCTAATATTTTACCTATTTCAAAACTATATAAATCAATCAGAGTGTGCATAGATTTTAGAGATGTAAATAGAGCATGCCCTAAGGATGATTTTCCATTACCTAACATTGATATGACAGTGGACATGACTGCGGGATTTGAGATGTATTCTTTAATGGATGGTTTTTTTGGGTATAATCAAATAAAAATTGCTCTAGAAGATCAAGAGAAAATTGCTTTCACATGTGCATGGGACACCTTCTATTGGAATGTCATGCCATTTGGGCTTAAGAATGCTGGTGCTACATATCAAAGAGCCATGACATCTATTTTTCATGACATGATACATAGGACTATGGAGGATTATGTTGATGATACTTTAGCAAAATCTATGATTAGGGCTGAACATCTAAATGACTTGAGCAAGATACTAGATAGAATGGAAAAATTTAGTCTCAGACTAAATCCTAAGAAATGCACTTTTGGTGTCACTTCTGGAAAGCTCTTAGGATACATAGTTGCAAAGAAGGGCATTGAAGTTGATCTAGCTAAAGTAAAGGCTATCATGGAAATGCAACCTCCAAAGAATATTAGTCAAATGAGGACATTGCAAGGAAGAGTTCAATCTATCAGAAGATTTATATTACAGCTAGCAGACATATCACAACCTTTTACAAAAACATTACATAAAGGTGTGACCTTTGCATGGAATGAAGAATGTGAGAACAATTTTAATCAGATCAAGAAGTATCTATCAAATCCTCCTATCTTGATGCATCCCATTCTAGGGAAGCCTTTGCTCTTATATGTCTCCACTATAGATACATCACTGGGGGCATTGCTAGCACAACATGATGAGAACAAAAATGAAAGAGCTATATACTATATCAGTAGAACATTGGTTGCATATGAGAAGAACTATTCAATGATTGAGAAAGCTTGTCTAGCTATGATCTTTGCATCATAGAAACTGAGACACTACATGTTAGCTCATACCACACAATTGGTAGCTAAGATTGATCCACTCAAGTACCTACTAAGAAAAGTTGCCCTCACAGGTAGATTAGCTAAATGGGTCATGCTCTTAAGTGAATTTGATATTGAATATGTGGAAAGAAAAGCTATTAAATGATAGGTTATTGCTGATCAGTTAGCAGATGCACCTATGATTGATGATACACCAATGCAAATGGAATTTCCAGATTCCTCTATCATGACTCTTTCTTCTAGAGAATGGTAGTTATTCTTTGATGGCTCCTATATGTAGAATGTATCAGGAGTGGGCATATTGTTCATAACTCCTCAAGGATACTCAATCCCAAAAGCATTCATATTAAAGTTCCCTTGCACAAATAATATTGTAGAATACGAAGCCCTTTTGAATGGTATGAAAATAGCAATTGAATGGAGACTAACAAAATTACACATTCATGGAGACTCACAACTTGTTATCCTTCAAGTCAATGATGTGTACCAAACTAAAGATGAAAAGCTCATTGCTTACAAGAGAATGGTGGATGATCTAAAGAAGTATTTCCTATCTATCACATTTGAGAAAATTCCTCGAACAAAGAACAAGGTTGCCGATGCAATGGCAATGCTATCTACTCTATTACAGTAGCCTGAACATGAGCTATGCTATGAGTTCCTGGTGGAAGCACTATCTTATCCTACATATGATTCCCCTGAAACCCACATGATCTGCACTATTGTTGGTCATGATTCATCCAGATACAAAAACCTATTTTCCTATCTCCAAGACCAAATCATTCCCGATACCTTCAACCGTCATGAAAAGAGATACCTTATCCATAATGCATCTTGATATGTCATCATTGGTCACGATCTATAAAAACAAGGTCTAGATGGTACGCTACTTAGATGTTTAGAATGGGAAGAGTCTCAATGTGCATTAGAGGAAGTCCATGATGGTATTTATGGGTCGCACTCAAATGGTTTAACACAAGCTCAAAAACTTATTAGGGCTAGGTACTATTGGCCTGAAATGGAGAAAGAGTCTATCAAGTTTACTAAAAACTATCAAAAGTGCCAAGTGCATGGCAACTTAATTCATGCTCTAGGGAGAGATCTATTTCCCTTTACTACACAATGGCCTTTTCACCAATGGGCCTTTGATCTTATAGGAGCTATACATCCACATTCTTCTAGTGGACATACCCATATAATCAAAGCTACAAATTATTTTACAAAATGGGTAGAAGCAGTCCCTTTGACACAAGCAACTGGAAAACTAATATCTATGTTCATATTGAACTATATCATATACAGATACGGGATACCTCATTCCATAATCATAGATAATGGTGGACAATTCAAGAATAAAGATCTAGATGATTTATGTGCTAAATTCAAGATTACACAACATTGGTCATCCATCTACTATCCTCAAGGGAATGGACAAGCAGAGGCTTCTAATAAGAATCTATTGAAAATCTTGTACTGTAAAGTTAATAAAATAGGAAGAGACTGGCATCTCATGATCAATCCATCTCTCTGGGCCTACAGGAAACAAGTATCAAAATTCCCACTGGGGCTACACCATTTTCTTTAGTTTATGGGTCTAAAGCGGTACTACCTATTGAGGTTGAAATCCCATCACTAAGAATCAAAATGCATGGTCTAGTAACTAATGATGACTACAGAGTGTCTAGGTTGCAAGAACTTGAACTACTAGATGAGTGCAGACAAGCAGCATATGATCATCTCAGAGTATATCAAAAAAGAATGTCTAGAGGTTACAACAAGAAAGTCAGACATAGAGAATTTTAGGTTGGTGATCTATTCTTGAGAGAGAATCCTAAAAATCAATCACATCGAGAATGCAAGGGGAAGTTTGAACCCAATTGGCTAGGTCCCTTTGTTATCACTACTACTTTTGGCTCTGGTGCCTATCAACTCTCAACGACTGAAGGAGAACAGCTCTGAGAACCAATCAACATTCTCAATCTGAAAAAATTCTATGCCTAAGGCATTCAGTCTATGGTAAAATGTCCTAAAAAAATGAACATCTTGGTGAAAACCTAGCAATGGGCACCTTGATGATTCACAAAAAAAGTTAAAAATATGAAAAGTACAAAAAAAATGAAAAAATGAAAAAGTAAAAAAAAATGAGAAAAAGAAAAAGTGCCTTGGTGAAAACTTGGAAATAGGCACCTTGGTAGTAAAAATAGAATCTCTACCAAGATGGTGAAAACTCAGCAAATGGGTGCCACTTGTTTCAAAATGCTCCATCTATCAGCGCAATCTTGAACTTTCCTAGCTTTCAGTCTCTTTTTAGTTTGTACATATCTCCCAGTTTATTTCTGCATTCCTATTTTCAATAAGTCAGTCTATACGCCAATCAGCTAAAGCATCGGTATCCTATCAATGTTCAAAGTTGGGGGAAATCAAAGTCATATCCTATGGCCTCCAATGTATCTTAGACATATCATATCTAATCAATAAGTCAGTCTATACACCAATCAGCTCAAGCATCAGTATCCTATCAATGTTCAAACTTGGGGGAAATCAAAGTCATATCCTATGGCCTCCAATGTATCTTAGACATATCATATCTAATCAGAGTCCTTTGAAACTTCATCTGAGTCAATTAGTCTATCTTGTCTCCAGAAAGGATTTTGAATCAAACATCAAACATCAAACACAAACTAAAAATGATCTATGCTTCATGCTTTTATCTCCTTGTATGCTTACTGATTCACATTGAGATTTTTGCATATTGTGTACCTTCGAGCTCTTCGATGATGTCCTTTGTAGGATTTAGAGAGTGATGATAGGGGGCATAATCTTTTCTTTGTCTTCTGCTTGTATGTGAAAATCTAACAACCTTGGACATTCTAGATTGAAATGGTGTCCGACTGTAAGAGCCTCTATCTAGAATTGGATGGCCATGTGTACCTTGACCATTGATACCTAAAAAATTCAAGGAATTTTGATCTAACTATTATCTTTTTGAGCGAGTTCTTTCTCCTATTGTGAAATGCGATCTTACCTAAGGATGTGAATGATAAAGGGTCACTATGGGTAATTCACATTGGATTTAGAATGATCTCTTGACTGTTTGATGTGTTTGTAATGCAAGGCATATTCAGGTCATCACAATATTTATGTTTTGATGCTTATACAAATTGCTATATCAAAATGAATGTGATATTCAGGTCATCCTGACGTTTATGCCTTGGTGCTTTTATCTAATCTGACATTTCAAAAACAAAATCAATATTCATATATCCATGGTTTCCTAATTAGTGAGTGTTGTATTGATTCCTGTGCATACAAATCAATATTCATATGTCTATGGTTTCCTAACTAGTGGGCATTGTATTAATTTATCCAATTACCTAAAAATTCAATGATGAGAATGACCGACACATGATTAGTGACTAGGTCTTAGGTCTTAGGTTGCATCTCATATTGCATGTTTCTTTATCATGTTTGCATGATCTCACAATGGTTAAACAAACTTCAATGCTTAAATGATTCTTCAAATCACATCTTCAAATCTAACAAGAGCTGAATCTCACACAAAGGTTCCTCCAACAAAACAGCAAGTAGAATCCTTTTTCGGGATCAAAATCAAAATCTGTGATCATTCATATTATTAACTACTTGCACAATCGACCTTCAATCATCATAGAAATCCATATTTTCAACTTAACTGATTATCTTACGTCAAACTATCAAAATTTCAACATGGTCAACTATGGTCAACTTATGGTCAAACCTAGTCAAAATTGGTCTCCAGGACCTCCAAATGATGTAGAATGTGTTCTCGAATGTGTATAACCACTTCTCAAATCAATTAACATGCTTCTAAACTCCAACGCTGACTTTTCTTATCAGATTTCACTTTTAATCCTGAAGGGGGCATGGTATTGCACATCATTCACAGTCTGTAATCTAAGTCTGAAATCATATCTTTCCTTAGTAATCAAGACAACAACCATGTCTAGTTGTTGATTCATCAAAAAGACCTCATCGATCAGGGCAAATCAATCATCACTTGAGGCATATCAGATTCATCGAGATCCATATCAATCTGGTATTCTCTTAATCTTGTAAATTGTATCAGTTTTTGCAACTATCGGTTCAATTGTGTTATTTCCTTGGTTCTTCAAAAACTGAAGGGTTCAGATGTGATACCAATGTGATTCTTATTGACAATCAGGTCTGGAATCGATCACTCACTTCTTCGCAATCATAAGGTTCAAAATCAGACATTTTGACACTTTTTTGCAATCATCGGTTCATTTGCTATTATAGTTAACATTATCTTTAGTCATTTAGGACCTGTTATCTTCATATCAATTTCAATCAGTTTCTGCTTCATATCAATATCAATATCAAACATCAATTTCAACATCATACACAGACTGTCTTTGAACCACTGTGCTTTGCATAGTAATTCAAAGAGGGGCAAAATGTAATACCCCAAAAATGGGCTATAGATTCATTAACCTCCTACATCTTCAATTCCAACGAAATCGACATCAAAGTCCTAACCTAAGGCACATTAGCACATTATCGAATCATAATTGATTATCTCAAATTCTGCATCAAGGAATATTCCTTATTCCTATTTATCCTAATTATCTTTAATTTAATGATTATTTGGTGATAAATCCTATTTATCCTAAAGTTTGATTAATTGAATATTCTAAATATTTAATTAATTAGATTTAATACTACCACTTAATTATTTAATTGAATTTAATTACATTTATTCCTAATTATTATTATTTAAATTTGACAATAAATCAAAATTCCTATCATTAATTGATTAAATTCTTATTCAATTAATTAAAGCAAGTTGTCATATTTAATGATATTATTTTGGAATAAAAGTTTGATTTAATAATTGATTAACCCATAAATCAATTGTTTTATTTTTAAAAATCAGTTAAGTTGGAAATAAATCACTTTATTTATGTATTTAATTCATAATTATTATGCACATTCAAAAAGCAGTTAAACTTGAAATCAAAAAATCAATTCAAGTTGTTTTAAAAATAAACTCAACTCTGATTTGAGTTAAAAAGCTATTTTTGCATGCTTTTGCATGATTTTGTGAATTAATTATATTTTATTCTTTGATAACTCAAAAATCAACCTGAGTTTATCTGAGTGATTTATGGCTTTTTCCATGCATCCCCAAAGCCCTGGATTTCTATAAAATCAAGGCTCAGCTCTTCATAATCATATCTCATAATTTTGCAAACTTATGTTGGCGAATTGGTATCTGAAGAATTGAAGCCTCTTTGCAAATCAACAACTTTGTCAGATCATTCATATTTTAGCATATCATTGTTAGATTAATTGCATTGCATATCATTTTTTTTCATATTGATTAGATTTCATATCAGATTTCTCATATTATTGCATAGAAAACTCAAGAAAAATAGATTAATTTGCATCCAATTCATATCTAGATTTTGCATTCAAATCCTTCATTTAGGTGTCGTCAAGGTCACTAATCTCAATCCAATCTGAGAATACATACTCACACCTTCTAGAAGGCAGTAAATCGCCTGGTTAGTTTAGTTTCCATTTCATTGCATGATTTCAATTTTAACTAACCTCTAATGTTTTACTGAAGTGTTGTGTCTACAGCTAGGTACAAAATTCACACACAAAATTCACTCCAAAAGATTATGTGCTAAAAGAGGTAGACGTAGGAGAGCCAACTAGAGAGGTAAGTAAAACTCTGGCTATACTAGGATTAAAACATGCCTTAGACTTCATGGACAAAGATGAAGAGAAGATCAATTCATTAATGGAACAAAATGAAGCTATAAAGAAATGTATTCTTAAGACAACAATTCCCATTGACCCTAGTAATCCTGAGGCCTCATTGCAGGCTAGTTTAGAGAAAAGGGGTGATGTAGATACACCGAAAAACATCTTGCATTCTTTCGTTCAAGCATGTGCAGACTGGAAGGCTGATTTTGAGGAGTTTGCCAAGGCAGCTCTCAAGAAGATTCTAAGGCCTTTTAGAAGTATTCTTCAAAGAATCACATCTTTGGTTGAGATTATGAGTGAGGAGGATAGTTTGGAGGAGAAGACCATGAAGTTGAAAAAGACACTAGAAGATCTCATGGTAATAAGGAAGCATCGCTTCCAAGTTTTGGTTAAGGTGTATGAAGGATCAGAGCTAGATAACTTTGAGGAATGGATCCAAGATATCACTAGTGCTTTGACCATTTTTTAGGAGTTGAAGAGAATGAATAAAAGGAGGGATAAAGGTTTGCTTTTTTTTGGGGAAATGCATAAGTTTTTCAAAGGGTTGGACCTAGATTTATATGAAGAAGATGATGAACAAACAATGCATCTCATAAATGTCATCGTAAATCAGTATCTGGACATCTTCAAAGGAGTTAAAACAAAAGAAGATCTCTATTTATTGGTGCTTTGAAGATAAACTTATCTCACATGTGCGCACATTAGTGGTGGCTTCAAGATCTAATGAGTTTTGGCTTATTATACATCTGCATTTATTTCCATTGATGATTGCATCTACCTAGCTGAGATTGTGATTTTATCAAATCTCTATTTCATGGGTTTTCCTTATATCCTTGGTACTTTAATTTGTGAAGCAAAGTAGTATTGGTTTATGTCTATTAGTTTCTTTTAGCATATTTCCTTTAAATTCTTGTTACCTTTCCTCTTAACTTCCTTACAAATTAGCTACAATAGATTAATTAGATTAATGTTGTTTTCATTTAAAAATCTAAAAATCCAAAAAAGAAGGTATTATTTTATTTAAAGTTTTTTCTGCAGCCCTTTTGAGATATGAACCAGCAAAGGCCTCCTCATGAACAGATTCACATTTATCTTTCATTGATTTATCCAAGTGGTTGAGACCTAACCCAAAAGGAACCTTGAAATTGACTTATATCATTCTTCCAAGAGGGGAATTTTCTCATGTGAATTTCTAGCCGTTGTCTTGTGTAAAAATGATGCTCAATAGAATTGGTGCTAGAAGGAGGACCCTGAAACATTGGATCATTCTCTCCATAAAGGTTTGAACGAGTCCTCAGATCCTCACCAATCAAAGGGGAATTCCTAGAACTCAGAGAAGTTCACAGACCTCATAGCAGTAAAACAAAATAAGGGGAGGACATCTCACACCATCCCAACCTTCCTTTGTTTCCACACATTATTGCCCCTCTTGTTGCTACTCCACCACCAGCTCCAATGGCCTTCTTCACAAATGCACAAATTTCTCTATTGCCTCTACAAGGATAGCTCCATGAGCTACCCAAAAACCCCAAGAAATTTTGTCCACGCTTCATCTATGGGGAATCCAAGACAACAAAAGAGCACATATGTGGCTTCAAAGAATTATCTAGTTGTAAGGAGATTGCACATCAAGATGTTGTGTGCCACCTTTTCCCCTAAACAATGGGGGAGTTTGCATATAATTGGTACTTGAACTTGCCTGGGGCATCCATCTCGACATGGGGAGAATTTGAAATAAAATTCTTCAATCAATTCAAGCTATACGTGGATCCGGCAAATCTTCACCACCGGTTCATCTCAGTGAGGAAAAACCATAACGAACTGATTTCCATGTTCAATCACCATTTTCATAAGATATACCAAAAATTGGAGGCTCCTTACACCGTACCTGAGGGGGCTGCTATACAAGTTTACCTAAGCGACTTAGATTCGTTAACTTCCATATTTTTGGAAAGGCTACCTGCAGGTGACATTGATACCCTAGAGAAAGTATGTAATGAAGCCATCACATTCACCCAAGAAATGGATCCACAAGAAGGTGGAAACTATGGTGGCTCACCAGCATTAGGGAATGTTGCCATGCTTGGTCCATTCGCAGCAAATGGGTATGTGCAGGATCATGGTATGCCAAAAAGTGGCGATGTGAAAAAGAAGTCTTGATTGGAAAACAACTATAACTTTCAAATAGTATAACATTTTTGAAATCTGAAACATGCATCACATTCTATGCTTCGCCTACTACATGATTTTTTTTTTTTTCAATTTGATGAAGTTTAGACTAAGTTAAGGTGGTTAGACACGTGAGCTTTAATATTCTAGAAATTTTGTAGTAGAAAAATCATAATAAATTATTTATTTAAAAATAAAATTATAAAAAAATATGCATCACATCTAGACATGTGTGTACTACTTAAATCTAGAATATTGTAAAAAAATATTATGATTTGATTGTATTTAAGGTGGTTAGACATACACCTACTTCTTATCTTTGACCTAATATTTTCATACTATTGATAAACTGATTGGAAAATAGCTATAACATTCAAATGGTATAACATTTTTTAAATCTAAAATCTATGTCACATTCTATGCTTTTCCAAATACAAGAAGAAAACTAAAAGTTTTTAATCTGATGAATTTCAGACCAAGTTAAGGTGGTCAGACACTTGAGTTTTTATATTCTCTAAAAGTTGTAGTAGAAAAATCATGATTAATTATTTACTTGAAAAAAAATTACAAAAAGTTATGTGTCACATCCAAACATGAGTCTACTACTTATATCTAGAATCTTATGAAAAAATATTATCTTTTCATTATGTTTAAGGTGGTCAGATAGCCACCTACTTCTTATCCTTTTCCTGATGTTTTTATACTAGTGCATTGAAATTTGAAATTTTCACCATATAGAATAATTTATTTTCAAAAATGGGTTAGTATCTTAGAAACTACATTCAATTTTCTATACATTCTCTTCTTACATATTTTATATATAGGATTGATAGCTTGTTCAAAATTTTATGTCAACTTTCTTAGCCCTAATTTTTTGAATTTTCATTGCCAAATAACGGCCTAGTTTGGCATACCATGATCCTGCACATACCCAAATAATCAACTCACAGTGCAGCACACCCCAACACTCAATCTGGTGTCGGCCCCATACACTGTTGCCCCACCACTCACCATCACATACCCAAGATATGATGCACATAAGGTAGCCCTATGTGAATAAAAGGTTGTTGTCCCAAATGAACTGGACTATGCTTTAGTGAATGAGTTGGATGCCATGAGAAAGACGTTGTCCTAGTTAATAGGCAAGATCACTAGGATGAAGCTTATATTGGAAAAATGGTTAGAGCTCTCCTCGGGATTCATGACATGGCTTAACCACCTCCTATGTCTTCTATAAGTCTAGTGGTTGTGTTAGGCATTAACAGGTTGATCTTTTGGTGCAACAACAACCCTAGCTTGTAACAAGTGGTATCAAAGCTTGGTCATAGGTTTGAATCCCCTCGGGTAATGCTGAGGGGGAGATTGTTGGAAAAATGGTCAGCACTCCCTCGGGATTTTTGACATGGCTTAACTACCTCTTGTGTCTTCTATAAGTCTAATGGTTGTATCGGGCATTAACATGTTGATCTTTTGGTGCAATGACAACCCTAGCTTGTAATAGCTTAATCCACCTCAAAACCAGGGGAACCACAAATGACCAACTGCTGCCCCAAACACCTACTCCCAAAACTAGAATTATGGTAGTTACAACAACAATAATAACAGTGGAGGTTATGGAAATGTCTCTCAAGATAAATAGTTTGGTCAACAACAAACTAATAGAATGTGGAACACCCGCCCCAATAACGGTAGCATACCCTTCGACAATGCCAATGCCTTTAACTCATCCAAGGTTAATTTCACTCAAAATTGCAACACACACCAATCATATAATGAGTATAGGGGAGAGTTCAACAATCAATAAAGCCAAGATCCTGAAAACCCCCTAACTCACTTCAGTTCGATGGTCTTTGATTCTTATGACCCAAGTACAGGGGGAAGTCCTTCTGATAACATAGTTGAAGAGGAATTTGTCTTCCCTTTCAATCAGCAAAGTCAGCCTGAATACTCTGAGATCCATTCTTTTCATAATAATAATAGAAGCAATTATAATCTGAGAAGCAAAAGGGAACCTCTAACTAACAGTATTCCCCTAGGAATGTAACCCACTCCACCTAACCTATGGGCTAATAATAATCCTACACCTCCTAGAGGTCCTAGTGCCACTATTGCCCCGGTGGTGCAACACCAGCCCACCATGTTAAAGAATCAAGCTTGGGCCACTGAAAAGTATAGCGCACTGGAGGAACTAAAGATTGTTAAATCCAATATATCAATCTATGACATGTTGCAAAGTTTTCCTTCATAGATAGAAGCCCTCCTGAAATCATTGGATAATTCCAAATCAGTCTCATCTAGCAGTAATGCTAGAAATTCATCCAACATAAATGCGGCTGAGGCAATGCCAACCATGTTCAAGGACAAGGTAGAAGTACCCCCATTCTTGCTCAGCCTCAATATTTTTGGAAAGAACCTACACAACTATCTGATTGACTCAAGGGCTTCCTGTAACATCATTCCATTATCCATATGCCATAAGCTAGGGATGAACCTTCAACCAACCAATAGGGTTGTGATCTAGCTTGAAAAAATAGAGGTCAAGGTCATTGGGGTCCTAAAGGATACACACATACAGTTAACCACTGACCCTAGGATCCAAGACTGCATCAACATACATGTGGTGGACATCCCAAAAACTTACAGCATGCTACTCAGTAGGGAGTGGACCCGGTCCTTGAGGGGCTGGTTCTCCACAGATTTCACTCAACTTTGGCTACCTTGGAAAGGACTCGATAACCAAATCAAGATTGATGTTGAACCCAAACTCAAGTAGATGATAACCAAATACAATACCCCAAATGAAGTCCTATTTTCACAAGCTGATCTGGGGGTGTATCGATTCGATAAGGTTTTAACATTTCACATCAGAGAAGAAGAGAATTTCAATGATAGCCTTGTACAAGGGCTGGTGCATACTCAAATTCCTGAGGAGATCCTCGCAGATTTTGTAGGAAATATGATGAAAAACATGAAACATCTTGGGCAAGATGCTGACCCAAACATATTAATGCTACCAGGATATTGTCACCTGCACTAGACAAATCATTTGAAGTTTGAATGCCAAGATTGCCAGGGCACGATGATTCAAGTAATGAGCCAAATGTCTTACACACCTAAACTTACAAAAGGGACAACAACACATTCAGGTGATGATAGACCTCCCCTTTCTGACCAACCATAGGCCCCTACAATTGAATTCCCTATACTAGAGGAATGGATCTCCTCTGATGATGGTTTCTTAACCCCATGCCACAAAGTGTGGCATGATGCAAAAGCAAAACAAAAGATGAAGTGGGTACCCCTCTCCACAAGGGAAAATCAAGGTGCAGAGAATATGGAAGCCCCAATCACAAAAAACCTATCACCACTAGAGACCCTTACAGAATCCCAATTTGACATACACCAACTAAAGGATGCATTGCAGCCCCAAGCTAAGCCCTCTTTTCATAAGGGTCACCCCGTATGGAAGATCAGATTTCACGGCTCCAAATGTAAACAAGGAGCAGGGGATGGGATAGAGATGGTCTGATGAACTACAACTAATTTAGAAACTAATTGAAGATTAGTGATTAGAGATCACTGAGTTGCTGATTAGATATGTTAGATGATTAAATCAGTAATATGTTGTCATTGATGTCAACTAGTGTGACAACACTTATCTTGTAAGTTACAATACCGAAACATCTGTAGAAAGGAGAAAAAGAGATGAAGAATAGAAATATCTACATAAGAAAGATGTATATGACTGATGAGGATAAGAAATACATTGGGTAACTTATTGATGAGTCTATGACCTTATGTTATTGACTTGATTATGTTGCATTCATCTATGATGAGGAAAAGAGCTGAAAGACATAAGGCAGTGTGGTTGGTTGATGAAGCATCATAGTGTACAATGAGAAGTGTAGTGTATACTGAGCACAGTATAAACCAAGCTTGTGTTCACTGACACATTTCTTTGTTAACTGAACAAGAACAAAGGAACTAAATGATTAGTTTAGCTGATAAGGATTGATGAGTTGGAAAGTGTATGAGTTTGAGGTAAATGATAAAGTTTTTTATGAAGATCAACGGCTAACAAAATTCAAGGAAGATCTAAAGGATGGAAACAAAAACATGTTACTGACACATCAGTTGAGGAAGGTTTAAGCGGAAAAATGGATGAAGGACAATAAGCAAAAAAATATAATGAATGAGAAGAAAATAATTTACATGTCTATTTAAGAGACTAGGGTTTAGTTATGAAACTTATGCCAGAAGGACACTACAGAATTATCACGTGAACAAGCTTCATGCATGCCTGATCAAACTAGTTAAGGAGAACCAAATTGCAAAGATTACCAAGCATCAGAAAGCTATTACCAAGAGATAGTAAGTCATTGATTATTATTGAAATAGAATTGATATATTGATCAGAGGATTTGAATGAGCATAACATAGACATGATCATCTAAAATTGAAGTTGTGTTGGAATCAGATCACCTACTATTATAGTTTAACCATTATAATCAGACAAATTTCTTAACCGAGTGGACTTGAAAGTCTTGTAATGTCATTCATAGAATGTACATTTGTTATCCTATCAACCCCATAGTGAATGATGGTTGGATGACAATTGTTGGTCTAAAATCCTCTAACAAGGTCACACCTTACAGTGTGTTTTGTAACCTTTAATAGGGTTGGGTCTTCACCGACCTCACTTCAGAAGAGTGAACAATTTTTGGGTTGCCGGTCCCATGTGGTTTTTCGCTTAACAGGGTTTCCACATTAAATCTCTTGTGTTATGTGTTGATTATGATGATTTTTTGTTATCATGATTTACATGTTTCATATTGGATTTGATCGGTAATCACTATATGTTATTGATTAGTAATCAGTAAAAGAACAGACAGTATAGTATTTTATGTTACCAAGCTGCAGAAGTTTAAGTAAATTGTTTTTGGTTATACATTTTGAATTGGGACTGTGGATAACTAATTCACCTCCCTCACAGTTATTCTAACAATTGGTATAAGAGAATTGGTTACTTGGAATAGAGTTTTAAGGACTTCAGCACAAAGATCTCAAAATGTTTAAGAGGGAAGTGCCAAAGCCAAACAAGGATAACTTCACAATATGGCAAAGCTAAATGAAGCTACATGTATCTAGAATTGGGAATTCTTCCCTCACACTAATGGAGAATGGATACCTTGCATCGCCCATTGGTCCCTTGACCCTGGATCAACTAAGAGACATGCATGAGCATAATGTTACTATGATGGAGATTGTTGCTGCCTATACAAATGTTGAATTTGAAGATATCAAGGATTGTACTACTGCTAAGCAGATGTGGGATAAACTTACTCAAGTTTATAGTGGAGATGTGAATGTCAAAAGAGCTAGAGCTGAAAGCTTAAGAGGAAGATTCGATGACATGAAGATGAAAGAAGGTGAAAACATTGTGCAGTATACAAACAGAAAAAAGGAGTTAGTTCATGCTATTAGAGAATTTGATGGAGTTATTGATGAAAAATTATATATTTACATAATAAACATATGGAATCCACAATAACTCTTGATATGGTAAATATATTGTAAGAATAAACAAAATAATATATACGTATATGATACAAATATGCTAAACCTCTTAGCATATTGAGGAATCCTCAATAACTCTTGATATGGTAAATATATTGTAAGAATAAACAAAATAATATATATATATATATATATGATGAATCATTCCATGTGCATTTGAGTTAGTTATTGGGAATCCACAATAACTCTTGATATGGTAAATATATTGTAAGAATAAACAAAATAATATATACATATATATATATATATATATATATATATATATATATATATATATATATATATATATATATATATATATATATATATATATATATATATATATATATATATATATATATATATATATGATGAATCGTTCCATGTGCAGTCTAGGTAGTTATCCAAGCCTACACATTTTAAAATTATCCTAGTTGGTTAGCTCTCTTCTTCTTCAAGCCAAGAAGCTAGGACTAAGGTTGGGTCTTGAAACTCTTTCTATTTACCTTGTTGTTATGTTAATTTACTTTTCTCATGAAGAATTGTATATGGAATATGTTATGTGTGTCTTCATGTTTTATGTATTGTGAGTTCTTTTGTACAATGTTTCTTGGGGATTGTGCAAGGCTAGACTTACCCTTGGGAGGGAAGAGAGCCTTGATGGGTGAAGGGCACAAGTTGGGATTACCTTCTAGTGGAGAGTCCTTCCTCTACGCAGGAAGGGGAGAAAGCATGGTTGTATGGGTGGCCATGTGCCTCCATGTGCATTTTGTTGGGAGGTACAAGTGTGTGTTTAGTATGTGTATGTTACATGGCCTTGTGAAGGCATGTATATTTTAAGCCTTGACGAAGGCTATATTTATATTTTTGTACTGGGGTCATCTCCTAGATTGTCATTTCCACCTTCACCCCTATAGGAGACCAGTGAGGTCCTGTTGTGAAAGCCACGGGAAGGGAATTTGGTGTTGTTCAAATGTTGTCTTCTACTTGTATGTGTGTAATGTTTGCATGGTGGTTTTACCCCTTATCCATCCAACTTTTCCCCTAGCTCGGGGGTGGCCAGGTAATGGCCTCAGGTTGGGAGGTGAGCCTCCATGGCCAGTTGTTGTTTTGCAGATTTTTCTTGGAAATGGAACAACTTGCTAGTTTCAAGAAATTCAAGTGACATGTTGGGAATTGTACTGTAAATATATTATGAGTTATTTACCATATCAAGAGTTACTTACCATATCAAGAGTTACACTTCAATATTATTTTTATAAATAAAAAGATATTAAGTCGATTCATTAACATTGCAATATGTGAATGTTAATATTGCTTAGTATTTGGTAAAAAGAAAATTTATATATGCATGTAAATTAATAACTTAAAAAAAACACATGGAGGCACATGGCCGCCCATCAAGAAACTATTCCTACACAGTGTGCAGTCTTATCCAAGCCTAATCCAAGCCTAAAAAAAAGTAATTACATCAAAGGAAATATTGTGTCTATAATGATCCCACAAATCTAGGGAATATCTAGATGACAATACAGGAAACAACCAATTTTGAAAAATACTTAATTAATGGAAGAAATTTTAGTTTCTATTTGTGAGGGAAAAAACTAGAAGAAACCCTAATCTAACATTTTCTATAAAGAACTTTCTTATTCATTAGCTTCAAGATTTTTATTTTCTTTTCATAATTAACTCTGCACAAGTTCATGGAGGCCATGCCATGCAATTTTCTATAGTAATTCATTTAGCTAAACACATGAATGAGTACACCCAAGTGTGCACACATTCATGGGCAGGCTCAATGAATTACTTGGGATTGCACCAGGAGGACATGCAAGTCTAGAGGTATTCATCCCAGGCTCCACTTGAATGTGATTCACCTTGCTGTGAACACATTCCTATGTAGGCTTGGATAACTACCCAGACTGCACACAGAACAATTCATCCATTTTATTTTATCAGTAAAAGATTGGATTTTTTCTTTGTTTTTTTTTAATCGTTTATAAAAACTACTCTGTACTTCTATAGATTTTTCTCTCTTTTTCCTTATTAATATTAAACTCTTGTTTTATTAAAAGATGGGTACATAAATAGATTATCCTCATTGGTCATTATTATAATATTTTTTTTAAAAGTTATTAATTTACATGCATATATAAATTTTCTTTTTACCAAATACTAAGCAATATTAACATTCACATATTACAATGTTAATGAATCTGCTTAATATCTTTTTATTTATAAAAATAATATCGAAGTGCATTATAATGACGAAAATAAAAGAAATTAAGGATAACATATTTATATATATGATTATCATTATATATTTGTTGATATATATATATATATATATATATATATATATATATATATATATATATATATATATATATATATATATATATATATATATATATATATATATATATATATATATATATATATATATATATATATTCTTACAATATATTTATATATATAATAATATATGTACTAAAACAAAACAATATAAATCTGTTATCCTTAATTTCTTTTATTTTCATCATTATAATGCACTTCGATATTATTTTTATAAATAAAAAGATATTAAGCGGATTCATTAACATTGTAATATGTGAATGTTAATATTGCTTAGTATTTGGTAAAAAGAAACTTTATATATGCATGTAAATTAATAACTTAAAAAAAAAAATTATAATAATGACCAATGAGGATAATCTATTTATGTACCCATCTTTTAATAAAACAAGAGTTTAATATTAATAAGAAAAAAGAGAGGAAAATCTACAGTAGTACAGAGTAGTTTTTATAAACAATTAAAAAACAAAAAGAAAATATCCTATATTTTACTAATAAAATAAAATGGATGAATAGTTCTGTGTGCAGTCTAGGTAGTTATCCATGCCTACATAGGAATGTGTTCACAGCAAGGTGAATCACATTCAAGTGGAGCCTGAGATGAATACCTCTAGACTTGCATGTCCTCCTGGTGCAATCCCAAGTAATTCATTGAGTCTGCCCATGAATGTGTGCACACTTGGGTGTACTCATTCATGTGTTTGGCTAAATGAATTACTATAGAAAATTGCATGGCATGGCCTCCATGAACTTGTGCAGAGTTAATTATGAAAAGAAAATAAAAATCTTGGAGCTAATGAATAAGAAAGTTCTTTATAGAAAATGTTAGATTAGGGTTTCTTCTAGATTTTTCCTTCACAAATAGAAACTAAAATTTCTTCCATTAATTAAGTATTTTTCAAAATTGGTTGTTTCCTGTATTGTCATCTAGATATTCCCTAGATTTGTGGGATCATTATAGACACAATATTTCCTTTGATGTAATTACTTTTTTTTAGTTTCTTTAAAATTGGGAAATGTGGAAATTAGAAACTTTTGTTTAAAGGAATTAAATTTATGATTAATTATCTTGTGAGAAATAAATTTTGTTTTTGCACAATTCTTTATAAAAAGTTTTAGTAAATTAAGTTTATCCTATTACAGGATTTTATTCTAAAGGATAATTTTTAACTTGTTTTTTATTTATTTAGAAGTGATTGTTATCATGTATATCTTAGGATTAAAAAACTTAGTAGTAGTCAATTATCCTTGGTAAAATATCCTAGTAGAGATATTAATGTTTTATAATTTAGTATTTCGAGAGTTGTAATTTGCTTACATTGAAATTGATCTCTAGAGGCTATGAATTTAACCAAAGAGATCATACTCTTTAATTCTTTCAACCCCATTTATTTACAAACGTCATGTTCCTAGGTACACTTGTAAACCTAGGATATCGAAAGATAGTTTACGATGTTGAGTCTTATCTCTTAACCAATTAGGATAAATATATATATATATATATATATATATATATATATATATATATATATATATATATATATATATATATATATATATATATATATATATATATATATATATATATATATATATATATATATATATATATATATATATATATATATATATATATATATATATATATATATATATATTATCGAACGATCTTATATGTATATATGCATCACTGTACATATAACCTTAGATGGTAACATATTTATACAGTATCTTCATTGGCTAGTGCACCTTTCTGGTAAAATTGACCTTAGGGATCAAACCCTCCTACCTTATTGTAAGGACCTTATTGAATTCTTATGTTATGGAGGTTATCCCTTAGGGTTGAGTATCTATGGCTGTGTTATTATGGAATTAAGTCTTATAAAAGAAAAAAAAAATTGTGTGTGTGTTTTGCCCTAGTTTTGGGCATGACAAATAAACTTACTCAAGTTTATAGTGGAGATGTGAATGTCAAAAGAGCCAGAGCTGAAAGCTTAAGAGGAAGATTTGATGACATGAAGATGAAAGAAGGTGAAAACATTATGCAGTACACAAATAGAATAAAGGAGGTAGTTCATGCTATTAGAGCATTTGATGGAGTTATTGATGAGGACACTGTGGTAAGAAAAATTCTAAGGATTTTATTATCTATTTATGCCATCAGAATATCTGCAATTTATGAAAATAGGTCAGCACCTAACAGTACACTCACTCTTGATAATCTGATTGGAAAGCTAACAACATTTGAACTGAACAACTATGATAATAGTGTTGTACCAACTGTTGAATTTGCTTTTATGACTTCTCTAAATATTGGTAAGTATAGTAGTAGAAATAATAAGGATGATAGTGATAGCAATACTGATGATGAGCTTGATGAACTTAAAGCTCTTATGGCCAAGAGATTACCTAAAGGTAAAGGAAGATATAGAGGCAGATTACCTTTAGCATGCTTTAACTATAAAGAGGTTGGTCACATTGCTGCTAGATGTCCAAACAAGAAGGAAGAAGATAGAAACAAAGACCGATCTGAAGGAAGCTATGGGAGAAGAAACAACAGAAGCTATTGACACTACAACAGAGACAACTGAGAAAAAATAGACTGATGCAAAAAGGTATGTTACATAGAAAAAGAAAATTAATTGGAATCTGATTCTGATGACAATGTAGAAGTAGTATTTGTTGCTATGAAAGATGATTATGAGGAAGAAGAAAAACATGTAGAAACAACACTAATTTCTAAAGTTAATAAAAATGATACGTGGATCATAGATAGTGGTTGTACACATCACATGATTGGTGATGATGATAAATTTGATCATCTTGAGCAATACAATGGAGGATCTATCAATATGGGTAATGATACACCCTATATGGTAAGAGGTAAAGGATCCCTAAAGATAAATGATAGAATAAAATGTGAAAATGCATATTGGGTAGAAGGACTGAACTATAATTTGCTAAGTGTGGCACAGCTGAACAATTCAGGTCACCGAGTTACTTTTGAGAGCAAGAAAGTAAAAATATTTGATAATGGAGGAAGACTAGTTGGAACAGGAGCACAATCAAAAGGTAATCTGTTTTATCTTGATAATGATAAGTCTTCTTTCTTGATGATGAAAAATGAAGATGCTTGGTTGTGGCATAAAAGGTTATGTCATGTGAATTTTGATAACATGATTAAGATCAATAAAAAGAAAAGAGTTAGAGGTCTACCTAACTTGTCAAAGCTTGATCATGTTATGTCTCATGAATGTCAAAAAGGTAAAATGACCAAATCTAGTTTCAAAAGAAAATATTATTCAACAAAGAAGATACTTGAGTTGGTTCATACCAACCTATGTGGTCCTATGAGAACTCAGAGTTATTATGGAGACAAATATTTTATTCTTTTTGTTGATGATTATACTAGATTAATGACTATCATGTTCTTAAAATAAAAATCTAAGGCATTCAATATGTTCAAGTGGTATAAAGAAAAAGTAGAAAAAGAGATTGGTAAAGAATTGAAATGCTTAAGATCTAATAGAGGAGGTGAATTTATCTCTGATGAATTTACTAAATTTTGTAATGAGCATGGTATTAAAAGATGGGTCTCTACACCGAGGACACCTTAATAGAATGGTATTGGTGAAAGGAGGAATAGGTCAATTGTTGATTGTGTAAGGACATTAATGATAGAGAAGAATGTTGCTCAGACATACTCGAGAGAAGCTGTTAGAACAGTTGTTTATGTTCTGAACCGAGTACAACTAAAGAAGGACACTAACAAGACACTCTATGAGTTATGGTTTGGACACAAACCCACTGTAAGTTATTTCAAAAATTTTGGAAGTAAATGCTTTATTCTAAAAGATGAAAGAAATGGAAACTTTGACTCAAAAGGTGATGAAGGGATATTTCTTGGATATTTTAGTAAAAGCAAAGCATACAAGTGTCTAAATAGAGTTACTAATAAAATGATTGAAAGTACTAATGTCTAGGTTGATGAGTTTTATGATAAGAATGAAGAGGAAAGTAGAAAGGAACTGGAAGACTACGATAGATTCACTTACATTGAGCAACCTAAGTATCTATTGAAGTCGTAGACTATGACAACCAGTCAACAGAAAAATAATACAGAGGAACAGGAAAGAGGAACCGACAAGCAGGAAGGACCTACCGAGAAAGCAAATGAACCTACACAAGATGAACAAGAAAGAAGAGATCAAGTACTAGTAAGATTTGTCAGAAGAAATCATCCTGAGACACAAATAACTGGAGACAGACAAGCTGGAATGATGACAAGGAGTAAGACAAGACAAGGTACATGTCTAGTTTGTGAATATGAACCGAAGAATGTTAAAGTTGCATTGGAGAATGATGAATGGGTTAATGCAATGAAAGAGGAAATAGAACAGATAGAGAAGAACAAAACCTAGAGTTTAGTACCCAAACCTAAGGAAAATAATGTCATCGGTACTAAGTGGATATTCAGAAACAAGCTGAATGAAAATGGAGAGGTAACAAGAAATAAAGCTAGATTGGTATGCAAGGGATATGCACAGGAGGAAGGAATTGATTATGGTGAAACCTTTACACCTATTTCTAGATTAGAAGGATTCAAAATGTTACTTGCATATGTTGCACACAAAAATTTCAAGGTTTATCAAATGGATGTTAAGTCAGCATTTCTAAATGGGATACTTGAAGAAGAAGTCTACATAGAACAACTAGAAGGGTTCATTGATCTAGACAAAAAAGATATGGTATGTAGATTACATAAAGCTTTATATGGTTTGAAGCAAGCACCGAGAGCCTGGTATGAGAGGTTGCATACTTATTTCTTAAGTATTGGATTTGTTAGAACTAGTGAAAATAGAAATTTGTACATGAAAGGAGATATTGATGATACTATTCTAATTGCTGAAATATTTGTGGATGATATTATCTTTGGAGATCAAGGTCACATATGTAAATCTTTTGCTGATGAGATGAGAAAAGAGTTTGAAATGTCTATGTTTGGAGAGATTAAGTTCTTTCTAGGACTGCAAGTGATTCAGAAGAGTGATGGGATATTCATCACACAATCCAAATATATCAAAGAAATACTAAGAACATTTGGCATGGAAGATGCTAAACTTGTTGGAATACCGATGGCTAATAGATGTAAACTGACTAAGAAAGATGAAACTACAGAGGTAAACCAGACACTATACCGAGCTATGATTGGTAAATTAAAATTTGTAGTTCACAGTAGACAAGACATAGCACATGATGTGGGAATCATTGCAAGATTTTCTGCAAATCCTAGGGAGTCACACATGGTTGCTACAAAGAGAATCTTAAGATACTTGAAGAAAACAAAGGACTATGGATTATGGTATCCTAAGGAAGGAAAATTTGAACTTAGAGTCTATACCGACGTTGATTGGGCTAGAAATGTGGATGATAGAAAAAGCACCACTAGAGGAGAATTTTTCTTTGGTGAAAGACTTGTTACATAGATGAGTAAGAAGCATGCTTTCATTTCTCAATCTATAGCCAAAGTAGAGTATGTTGTTGCTGCTACAAACTATTCAAATATTGCACATATTAAGTAAGTGTTGGAAGGTATGAATGAGGTAATCATTGAGACACTGATTATATATTGTGACAACACTAGTGCAATAAATATTTCAAAGAATCTAGTGATGCTCTCGAAGACAAAGCATATATCTATTAAGTATCACTACTTAAGAGCAAGTAAAAGAGAAACAAGTGAAGCTAGAATTTGTTACATCTAAAGAACAACTTGCAGACATCTTTATAAAGCCTCTACCAAAGGATACATTTGAATACTTGAGGACTAGACTTGGGGTTCATCCCCTATCTGCCAATCACTAATGTGATCTAGATGTTGCATTAGCCTAATATTATTAGAAGATCATTCATGTTGATGTAGCATAGTTCACACTTTGGCTCATGTCTAAGGTTATGAAAAGTTTGAAGAACTGGAACAGATTGGCATATCAGTATACCAAGATACAGAGAATGCACCTGATAATAGAGAGTTACATAGATACTACAGAGTTGTATGTTTATTTGTTTCTTTGGCATTTTTGTCAAAGGGAGAGATAAACAATATGAACCGATGAGAACACTGAAACATCTATCAAAGGGAGAGATAAACTGAAAGTAAGGGAGAGCATTGAAGATCAATTATTGAGAACAAAAGAAGGAATTTGAAAGCTGAAAAGATCATATCTGCAGAAGATAGTCTACACATTTGTAATGGTGTTGAGTAATGTAGTAATTAAACATATTAAGCTAGGGAGAGCTTGTACAACATTTTCTTACAGAGTTGTAGAATACATGTTTGGTATGTGTATGGTATATTTCATATTGCTTGAGTTGTCATCAATGCCAAAGAGAGAGATTGATGAACTACAACTGATTTAGAACCTAATTGAAGATTAGTGATTAGAGATCACCGAGTTGCTAATTAGATATGTAAGATGATTAAATCAATAATATATTGTCATTGATGTCAACTAGTTGACAACACTTATCTTGTTAGTTACAATACCGAAACATCTGTAGAAAGGAGAAAAAGAGATGAAGAACATAAATATCTACATAAGAAAGATGTATATGACAAATGAGGATAAGGAATACATTGGGTAACTTGTTGATGAGTCTATGACCTTATATCATTGACTTGATTATGTTGCATTCATCTATGATGAGGAAAAGAGATGAAAGACACAAGGCAGTGTGGTCGGTTGATGAAGCATCATAGTGTACATCGAGAAGTGTAGTGTATACCAAGCACAGTATAAACCAAGCTTCTATTCACCGACACATTTCTTTGTTAACCAAAAAATAACAAAGGAACTAAATGATTAGTTTAGCTGATAAGGATTGATGAGTTGGAAAGTGTATGAGTTCGAGGTAAAAGATAAAGTTTGTTACAAAGATCAACAACTAAAAAAATTCAAGGAAGATCTAAAGGATGGAAACAAAAATGTGTTATTAACACATCAGCTAAGGAATGTTTAAGTGAAAAAATGGATGAAGGAGAATAAGTGGAAAAATCTGATGAATGAGAAGAAAATGGTTTACATGTTTATTTAAGAGACTAGGGTTTTGTTATGAAACTTATGTCAGAAGAAGGAGACTATAGAATTATCATGTGAAAAAGCTTCATGCATGCCTGATCAAACTGGTTAAGGAGAACCAAACTGCAGAGATTACCGAGCGTCAAAAAGCTATTATCGAGAAATAGTAAGTCATTGATTACTATTGAAACAGAATTGATATACTGGTCAGAGGATTTGAATGATAATAACATAGATCTAATAATCTACAATTGAAGTTGTGTTGGAATCAGATCACCTACTGTTATAGTTTAACCATTTTAATCAGACAAATCTCTTAACTAAGTGGACTTGAAAGTCTTGTAATGTCATTCATAGAATGTACATTTGTTATCCTGTCAACCCCATAGTGAATGCTAGTTGGATGATAACTATTGGTCTAAAATCCTCTAACAAGGTCACACCTTATAGTGTGTTTTGTAACCTTTAACAGGGTTGGGTCTTCACCAACCTCACTTTAGAAGAGTGAACAATTTCTAGGTCATCGGTCCCAGGTGGTTTTTCCCTTAATAGGGTTTCCACGTTTAATCTCTTGTATTATGTGTTGATTGTGATGATTGTTTGTTATCATGCTTTACATGTTGCATATTGGATTTGATCAGTAATCACTATATGTTATTGACTGGTAATTGGTAAAAGCACAGACAGTATAATATTTTATGTTACCGAGCTACAGAAGTTTAAGTAAATTATTTTTGGTTATACATTTTGAATTGGGACTGTGGATAACTGATTCACCCCCCTCTCAGTTATTATAACATGGTCAACCCCTAGGGTGGCTCATACTATGCTTCTTATAGGTTACAATTCTACTGCACCAATAACATTGCTGAATACCAAGCATTGGTGTGAGGTCTCCTAATGACACATGAAAAGAAGGTGAAGGCCTTGGTTGTAGAAGGAGACTCATAGTTAATAGTTACATAGATCTAGAACCAGTATTCATTCATTGATAAGTGATTGGCATCTTACCATAAGCATGTGTGGGATTTGATTGAAGATTTTGAATCATTTAATATCTGGAGTGTCCCAAGAAGAAAGAATATTGTTGTTGATGCTTTGGCCATATCAGCGAGTTCCTTACATCCATTGGAAAAGTCTAAACTAAAGAAATTCTCTGTTGAGCTAGTGGTTGTGCCAGCCATCCCAAATAATATCACAAACTTCCAGGTATTCCAAGATGACCAACAGATAATGAATTCATCATGAGTGTCAAAGTCTTTGAAAGACAAAACACTGACGAAGAAGAAGAAGGAATAGAAGGATCAGATGATCTAGGGATCTTGAACTTGAAGACTAACTCCATCCCAAAAGGAATGCTAGCTCTAGAAAGAATTTTCAACAAGGATGAACACACTCACAAAAGAGGGAAGACACCAATGGTAGGAGGTGATGACTGTGAGCTCTACAATCTAGGCACACAACTTGAACCCAGGGAGGTTCATGTTGGAAAAGTCAGTACAACCGAAGAAAAGAGGTCGATGGTAGAGTTACTCACAAAGCAAAAAGATGTCATAGCTTAGAGCTATGAAGACTTAAAAACTTATGCCCCTGCCATCATTGTACACAACATCCCATTAAACCCAGATGCTAAACCTTTTCGCCAAAGATAGAGGTCGATGAATCCTATGATTGAACCAGTAATCTAGAAGGAAGTACAAAAGTTTCTCAATGCCAAGATTATCTTTCCTATTTAGCATTTGACTTGGGTAGCGAACCTTGTCCCAGTAAGAAAGAAAATTAGAGAAGTGCAGCTCTGTGTAGATGTTTGGAATATGAATACATCTTGTCAAAAGAATAACTACCCATTACCGTCCCTCAATGAAGTGTTGCAAGTGGTAAATGGTTTCATGATATCTTTCCTTGATGGTTACTCTAGGTACAACTAGGTCATGGTAAAAGAAGATCGCCTAAAGACAACATTCACAATAAAGTAGGAGATGTTTGATTACCTTCGTATGTTGTTTGGTTTGATCAACACAAGAGCCACCTTCCAATGATCTATGGATGAGGCATTCAAAGGCCTAGTTAACAAGTGTATTGTTAGTTCTATGGATGATCTCATGATATTCTCCAGATACCACGTGGACCACATTAAAAATTTATGCAAGGTATTGAAAAGATGTCAATGTTATGGAATATCACTAAATCCTAAGAAGTATGTTTTTGGGGTAACCCAAGGCAAACTCCTCAGACACATCATATCTAAAAGATGCATTTCAATCGACCCTGAAAGAGTCGAGGCTATTCTCAAATGGTTCTCACCAAATAGTCAGAAAGAGCTTAGGTCTTTCTTTGGTAAGATCAACTTCATCAGGAAGTTCATCTATGGGTTTGCAGAGATAGTATGTCTATTGAATGACATGTTAAAAAAGGATGCTAAGATTGAGTGGAATGCTCTGACTAAAGAATCCTTTGAAGAGATTAAGATGTCTATTGTTACTGCTCCATTCTTGGTCAGCCCCAATTACCTTCTACCATTCAAAGTCTACTCTTTTGCATCATAAAATTTGTGTGTGGGCATCCTCACCCAAAAGAAGGAAGGGGAAGATGAGAGACCGATAGCTTTCATGAGCTATCCCTTGAAAAATGTTGAGCTCAAATACTCCAATCTCAACAAACAATCCTTCACCTTGGTCAAAGCTATCAAGAAGTTCAGACATTATATTCTCCAAAGCAAAGTCATCTTCATTGTTCTCGATTTGTCTATTAAATCTCTACTAATGCAAAATCAATTGGGATAGAGAAGGGGGAAGTGGATGGCTATACTACAAGAGTTCGACATCGAGATCCAGCCAATGAAGTTAGTGAGAGGTCAAGGCCTCACCAAGATGATGGCAGAAACAGAGGAAGGTTTAGTGCACCGAGTGTACACCAATGAAGGAGTGGTCACTGATGTTTGGTATCAAGATATAGTCTACTATTTACTTCAAAACCATTACCCAGAAGGATTGAATGGTTCTTAGAGGAGATCCCTGAGGAATAAGAGTGGCTCCTATATGCTAAAAAATGGAAATCTCTACAAGTGCAATTACGAAGGTCTCTACCTGCGTTGTTTAGATCAGACAGAAGTTGAGCAGGTTCTCACAGAGTTTCATGATAAGTATGGCACAGGGCATGGGTCAGCTGAAGCCATGGCCCATCAAATATTGAGATCTAGCTATTATTGGCCAACCCTTCTCAAAGACACCTATGAACACATGCGTTCCTATCATTTTTTTCAAATGACTGTCATATGCGAGAGACACCCAGCAATGCCCTTACAGCCAGTTTACAAGGTACGTCCATTTTCCCAATGGGGGCTAGATTTCATTGGGATGATTAACCCTCCTTCTTTTGTAGGACATAGGTACATATTAACCACAACTGACTAATGCACACAATGGACAAAGGTACAAGTTCTGAGAAATTGCACCACTAAGGTGGTAACCAAGTTTTTAGAGGAGTTTATTATCACATGGTTTGGCATGCCTTTCTTTCTGGTATGTGACAATGCTCCATAATTTTCATCTACATCCCTCACTCAATGGGCCTTCAAAAATTAGGTAATTCTCAAACTTTGATCCAACTATTATCTGCAAGGGAATGGGGTTGTTGAATCAACGAATAAAAACTTAATGATGATAATCAAACCTCTCTTGGATGATAACCCCAAGGATTGGCACACTCCATTGAAGTACGCCTTGTGGACCGACTATGTAAGAATCAAAAATTCCTTAGGGACTTCCCCCTATCAATTGGTCTACAGATTGCAACCCATTTTTTTGATGAATCTGAAAATACTAATTCTGAGATTCATAGATCAATACATTGAAGGTGAGGATCGGGTGCAGATTCACCTCATGAAATTATTGGATCTAGAAGAAAAGAGAACCATGACTCTAGAGCATGTGGCCAAACATCAAGTTGCCATCAAATGTTGGTTTGAAAAAAGAGCAACAATAAAAGCCTTTAGGATTTCTGATCTAGTTTTTATGTGGGACAAGGAAAAAGAAAAACCAGGAAACCACACTAAATTCCAACATCTGTGGATAGGCCCTTTCCAGATTGTAGAAATTCTAGGAGAGAATACTTTCAGAATTATTTCTCTCGATGGAGAATTGGTCCCATTGCCCATTAACAGCCAATTTCTCAAGCACTACTTTGGGTCTTAATAGACCTTTGATCCTTCTTGTATATTCTTTTAGTCTAGTCTCTTCCTCGTGTCTCTTCCTCATGTCTTTTCTTTTGACTCTTGTCTTCTATGTCTTTTCTTTGGGTCTTTTAGTTTGTGTCTTCTTGGGGGGTAGGTGTTTATTGAGCTTAATGATCTACATCAGGTAGTCTAGGTAAGAGATAAGGGTCTTCCTTTGTCAAACTATTTGATTTAATTTTTTCTTACAGTGAGCTAGATACGAAGGTTAGAAGTGAGGTGTTTTCCTCTCAGACTTCTCGAAAGGATTCATTAGAACAAACCATCCTCAATACTAATGCACATTTAAAAGGGACCCCAGACCAAGAGCCTCTCGAATAGGATTCCAGTTAGAATTTGGTAATGCCCATGTTCGCGGAGAAGGTCAGAAGTCAGAACCCTCTCCCAACTAGAACATAGACTAAAAGAAAAGAGAAAGAAAGAAAAAGGGAGGAACGCATAAAGACAAGGTCAACAAAGAAGAAAGCTCAAAAACTAGGGTAACATAGTCTAAGCGCTACCCCGATTTCAAAAAAAAAACAAGGAAGAGAGACAATATTTGATAAGAGTAGAAAGGAGTACCAAAAGTACCAAGTTTTGAACAAAAGAAGAAACAAATTATCCAGAATCCAATGGTTCGAGTAACTCAGTTTCAATCTGACACATGTTGAGTCTAAGAGCCCTCCAAAGAAGTTTAAAACTTCAAACAAAGCTCATCTGTAGGAGGGGAAGGGTGATTTTAGCAACCTCTATAGGGACTATAAATGCCTACTTGGCAATAGAGAAAGTTTGAATTGACTCTTGGCCGAATTCAAATTGGTGGGCAGTGATCTAACGATGATTGGATGAGAATCAAGAGAGGCTTACGGTGAGGGATTCCTAGAAAATTTGTGATGGAAGATTGTCATTGATGTCACAAAGAGCATGATGAAGATTATACAATATTCAGAAAATTAATAATATGCCAAAGATTTCTATTATAGAAATCTAATAATTTAATAATGTATGCTACAGATTTCTAAGGTATGTAGCATATATAATTGAAGAATGTATGTCAGAAATGACTGAAGACAAAATATATATATATAGCTACAGCATATACATATACATAAATGACAGTGGTCATATAAATATAAACAAATATGTACACCATAAATATGAAGGCAATATATATATATATATATATATATATATATATATATATATATATATATATATATATATATATATATATATATATATATATATATATATATATATATATATATATATATCGAATCATTATCAGCAATAATGTCATAGGATAAATATATACTGAGATGTTAAGAACATATTTATTTGTGATATCATATTGAGACGTTAAGAATAGAGAACGTCATTATAACAACATACTAATATTCAGTGAAGAATGTATACATCAGAGATATCATTGATCATCCAGAAGAACATAAAACAATCAGGTACAACATCTTTATACGTATGAGGATACGAAGATATACTTCATCTACAACGGTTGGTGTACTCTAGTGTATTTGTATCGGCTACAATGGAAGTTAATATTTATTCCAAAGTTTTTTTATATAATACACGGGAATGGAATAATATTGAAGAAGGTTAAAAAAGGATAATGTCGAAGATATATAAGACTATATATAGATGCAGCGGTCAACATATTGTTGATTCGAAAGTTTATCACAGATGTTATAACTAGACAATAATCAATGGGATAAAGATATAAAGTTTTATACATAAAGATTATTATCTAAGACAAAGTATTAACGGTAGGTTGAAAACTTATGTATTATCGAAGGTTATGGTCAAAGGTTTAAAAAAGGGGGAGACGTTAATAACAGCAATCGAATATATGTAAACAGCGATGAAGAATGAAGATAGAGATTTATATATTATAAATAGAACATACATATAGGAGACGGTATATATAAAAGATGTTTTCATTTATAATAAACATTGATATATACAGTGATATGACCAGTGATGAAGAAATTATACTATACGATATTAAGCAATGAAGTTTATGAAGACAGCGGTTGAATATTTTGAAAATATTATACACTGCGATAAAGACACACAGGTCAGTGGATAATACAAACCAAGTCAGCAATAAATAATAAATAATTAAGAGGAAGTGTAGCTAATGATAAAGGTGTTTGAAAATCGATGCAAGGTGTTATACGGGTATTAAAATGACACAACATATAATAATAATATTAAATTGATTAATATTATTAATCTAAACTAAAAGTTGCGATAAAGAGTCATAACTTTTAAAAGAGATATATTGTTTCTTAAAAGGTATGAATGTATAAATATTGAATCAAACATTTTTAAAAAGTAAGAAGTTAGCATGAGGA
Source organism: Chamaecyparis obtusa (assembly GCA_027943335.1). Classification (NCBI taxonomy): domain Eukaryota; kingdom Viridiplantae; phylum Streptophyta; class Pinopsida; order Cupressales; family Cupressaceae; genus Chamaecyparis; species Chamaecyparis obtusa. The sequence goes on from BSBK01005540.1 coordinate 258,893, forward strand.
GATAAAAAGAAGGGCAGCAGTAATATAAAAAAAAGGAGTTAAAGATTATATGTTCAGATTTTTGAATATACCATTGTGAGGATACATATAATTGAAAATTAGAAGAAAATATTAGCTGACTTAGAGAGCAGATTGTGTCCATCATTAGTTGAATTAGCAACAGCATTCAGGTGGAAGAAGAAGAGTTGGTGCTCAGAATCAGACAAGGGGAGTTGGTGCTTCCAGTACGTCGATGCCTGCAAAGTGTGGGAGTTGGTGCTTCCAGTGAGTCGGTGCTCATAAATTTAGAGGTTGGATCCTCTAGTAGGTTGGTGCCTACAAAACATTGTAAAAGAATAATATTATATAAAAGAAAATTATTTTGTGGTTTTCTCCCATATTGGGTTTCCACGTAAATATTGTGTTCATGTGCATAATTATTTATTTGAGTTATTAAAGTTATCTTTGAATAAAAGCATTTAAATTCAAAAAGGTTATTATACTGATTCACCCCCCCTCTCAGTATAATCGTGTTCTCTTCAATTGGTATCAGAGCGGGTTCCTTCTATATAGCCTAACAGCTTGAAGGTAGATCCAAAGAGCACAAATGGCTGAAAGTTTTCAAAACAAGACACCAATTTTTGATGGGACAAACTATGCATTTTGGAGTATAAAGATGGAAGCTTATTTAAATGCTATTGGATTTGATGTTTGGCAATCAGTACTAGATGGTTATACACCACCAACAAACCCACCAACAAATGCAGCCGAAAAAAGGAAAAGTGAGAATAATGCCAAAGCAAAACATGCTATTTTATGTAATCTTGCCGACTCGGAGTTTACAAAAGTTATGCATTGTAAATCTGCAAAGGACATATGGGATAAGTTGAAAAATATTTATGAAGGGACCGACAATGTAAAGAAGGCCAAACTTCAAACTCACCGAAGCACATTCGAAAGTTTGAAAATGAAGGAAGATGAAGACATAGCCTCATTTCTATCTCATGTTGATGAAGTGGTTAATGCAATAAAAGCCCTTGGAGAAGAAGTAGAAGAACAGCTAGTAGTTGAAAAAATCTTGAGATCCCTACCCATTAGATTTGATTCTAAAGTGTCAGCAATCGAAGAGAGAAAAGATCTAGATAGTCTTACTAAAGATGAGCTACATGGAATCCTTACTGCCTATGAAATGAGAATTGGAGGCAAGGAGTCTAAGAAGGAAATATCTTTTAAAGTTTCCAAAAAGGGTAAGAATAAAAAATAAATTTCAAGTGATAGTTCATGCATTGAAACTGATGAAGCCGAAGCCGATTTCTTAAGAAAATTGAAAAAGGGAAGTGGAAAATATAAAGGGAAGTTTCCTTTCAAATGTTTCAATTGTGGAAAGATAGGACACTATGCCTCAAAATGCCCTCAAAATGATGATGACTCAAGTGAAGACGAAAAACAAGCACACACAAAGAAGAAATGGAAAAGTAACAAGAAGTTTAATAAGAAGAAAAGATATCAAAACAAAAATAAAAAGAGTTTTTATTCAAAAAAGGACATCTCTTCAGATGAAATCAGGGAAGAATGCCCAAGTGATGATGAGGATGAGATTCTATTCATGGCTGAAGCAGTCTCCAATGATAGTTATGAAGAAGAGGAAAATGAATCAGGTAATGAGGAAGAAGATGTTGATCTCCAAGAAGAACTTCATTATGCATATAAACAAAATGAAAGACTAAAAAGAAAACTTGTAAAACTCAAAGAGGAAGCTATGAAAGCAGCAGAAGAATTAGAACAAACAATTGAAGATTTGAAGAATCAATTAGAAGAAGCTAAACAAGCTGAAACTAATTTAAAACTAGAAATTGAAAAATCAGAAAGAGAGTTGAAGGAATGCACCATTAATAATCTCAAGTTTGAAAAAAGTTCAGAAAAACTAAATGATATCGTTGATAGTCAAAGACCTTCTTTCAGCAAAACAAGTGTTAGTTTTGAAGGAAATTCAAACACTAATAATACATTCAAAGGCTTCATAAAAGAAGGAAGCAAATCAGTCATAAATGAATCATTAAAAGAAAACAAGCCTAAAGAAAATAAAGAAGTTGACAAAACTAGTTATAATTTTCATGGTTATTGCTATTCTTGCAATTGTTATGGTCATAAAGCACTAGAATGTAGAACATCTAAACAAAATATGACGGAATGAAAAAGGCCCTATTATAGACAGCATTCTTCTTACCTATTTCATGGATATTGCTACTCTTGTAACAAATTTGGTCTTAAAGCTCTAACCTGCAGAAGCAAAGTGAAGAATATTCATAATTTCAGCACACAAAATCCTTTTGCTCCATTGGTTAATTATGATATTTTATGTTCAAAGTGTAACAATTTTGGACATGCTTCCCACAATTGTAGAACAATCTTTCCTACAAATCCAGCAAAGAAAGAAGATCTTTCCAAAAAGAAAGTATGGAAAAAGAAAGAAAAATCACTATTTGTTCAAATAGCCCTACATGCTCAAAATAAAAAGGACTGGTGGTATGTTGATAGTGGATGCTCTAGACACATGATAGGAGACAAAAGCAAATTCATCTCTTTTGAACCAGCAAATGGAGGATCAGTAAGATTTGGTGACAACTCAAAATGTTACATAAAAGGAAAAGGAACTCTTAGTCTAGACCATGGCAAAACAAAAATAGCTGATGTTTGGTATGTGAAAGGATTAAAAGAAAACTTACTAAGTGTAAGTCAACTTTGTGATCAAGGGCATAATGTGACATTTTATCCTAAAGGTTGTGAAATTAAAAAGGATGGAAAATTAATAGTTAATGCTTGTAGGACTGCAAACAATTTATATGTTTTACAAGAAATGAATGATGAAAAATGTTTCTTTGTACAAGAAGATGAAAATTGGCTATGGCACAAAAGATTAGGACACTTGAACTTTGATAATATTGTCAAAATTAGTCATAAAGGAGCTGTAAGAGATATACCAAAGATATCAAAACCTACAAATATCATTTGCAAACAATGCCAACTAGGGAAGCAAACTAGAAGCACATTAAAAAATAAGGAATATTCTACATCAAAACCACTTGAGCTTATTCATTTAGACCTTTGTGGTCCAACCAGGACAAAAAGCCAACAAGGAGAAAAATACTTCATATTATTTATTGATGACTATTCTAGAATGACTTGGGTAGCTTTCCTAAAAGAAAAATCAGAAGCTCTTGACAAATTTAAAGCTTTCAAAGAACTAGTTGAAAATGAAATGGATGCAAAAATAAAATGCCTTAGAACGGATAGAGGTGGAGAGTTTACTTCTCATGAATTTGATGAATATTGTGAAAAGAATGGTATAAAAAGACAACTTTCAGCACCTAGAACTCCCCAACAGAACGGAGTTGTAGAGAGAAAGAATAGAATTGTTCAAGAAATGGCAAGGATGATGCTAAATGAATCCAAGATAGCTGATTCCTTTTGGAAGGAGGCAGTACATACAGCAGTCCACATTTTGAACCGGGCACAAATAAGAGTAAATCATGATAAGACACCTTATGAGTTATGGAAAGGGAGACCAGCATCAGTCAGGTATTTCAGAATTTTTGGAAGTACATGCTATATAAGATGGGATGAAGATG